>CM052276.1:3483561-3756379 GCA_028455795.1 Lasioglossum marginatum
TGCTCTTTAACAAAATTGCGCTCCTATAAAATTTAGAAAGCCTGACATAGTCCCATCTTCCAGGCACTCATTCAATTGTTGTTCGACCCCATAGCCCGCTGACCCCCAGAATCCAGAAGGCAGAAGCTAAAATGGTTTTCGCAGACACATTGACGCGTGCCGCCACGCATCCCGCGGCCAACGGTGCGCATTGTTCCATACTAATCGGCTCTATTTGAGAGGATTCGTGTGCGCTCGCCGGCAACGTATTGCAGTCACGTTGACGCGAAAAAAAAACCAGGCGGAAAAGAGAGAGAGATAACGCCGTCGGACAAAAAAACACAGCAAGAAGGAACAGAGCCTTTCGGTGGGCGCGGGTTTTTTTCACATCACTAATTCGGGAAGCTCGTGAAAATTGCAAACGTTGCACGTGGCGTTTCCCCGGCCAGACAACTCGGGGAACAAACTATTCCCCAAGATCCGTGCTAAGAGGCCGGACGAAACAAGCCCGGCGAAACTGGAGCGCGAGCACGTGTGTGCCGACCATTCGCATGCACCAATTATAGAATGCGAGGGTTGTCCCCGACGTTTTCGGGATGACGAGGAGGAATGTCGATGGCCTGCTAGGCGGTTTGTCAAACAAAATCTGCGGTCCCCGCGTGCCCCACTTTAGAAGCAACGCTGTTCTACAGGACGCTGCAAAATTGATGTGAATAAACCATGGAAAATCATTCTATCAGCATAAACCAACCGAAAATGTGGGATAAAACTGTTTCCCACAAAATTCGCGAAATCTCCTGCATTTTGAGCAGTTCATGAGAACGTACCCTTTTATGGATAAATTCAAAGAGGGTGAAATGAAATAAAACTTTATGCACTCTCCTCGAGGAACGTCCGGAAAATTGAAAATAAAATGAAACAGTATTCGATGCTTCTAAATTCTTCATCTTTTACTAAAGAAACATAGAATGAAAAGTATGTGCTCCGACTGAGAAAAACGGTCTTGTTTTTTAAAATTAAAACAGCTCCGAATGCAAGGGGTAAAGTAAACCGGTACAAAATACCGTCGAGCCGAGAATGAAGCAGAGAATAAGAGAGCGTGTTAAGACCGGGAAAAAATCTGGCCGGAAAGTGAGATGAACGCTCGACAATCCGGCAAGATGGCCGATTTAAAACGGGGAGAATTTCCGGGGCGACAAGTTGCGGGACGCGGCGGAGCATTCGGTGGTAAAAGTTACGGGGGCGGTGATATTTTTGTCAAGCTTTTAGGGGTGGCGTCGTAAATTCTTTCCACTCATTAGTCGGAAGCAAGTCTCGAAACAACAAGAACGTATCCGGTGAATAATTCGCGAGAAGTAGATGACGCACTCTCGCGGCGAAAGGGAGCGGTTTGCTCGCTCGGTCCACCCGTGGATCGTAAACTCCTTTTACGAGGGGTCGTTGTAGAACGAGAGAGAAAGAAAGAAAGAAAGAGAGAGAGAGAGAGAGAGAGAGAGAGGGAGGGAGGGAGAACAGAGAGAACAGAGAGTTCTGGCGTTCCCGCATCCGAAAACGGAGAGCTTCTGGCTTGTGGACGCGTGGAAAATCAGAAACAGGTGGCAGCCGCTTAATTCATCCGACGGCGGAGTTGGGCCACTTCAGCAACGAGACAACGAGCGGTTCCTCGTGTTAACAAATGTCGCGTTCGCGGTCCACTTGCCGCCACGAATCTCGAATTCGGGTCGCGTAATTATTTTGAGCGTTCTTCGAAAGCTGGAGAGCTTAGGTGCCCGGTGAAACGAGCTGAGAAAGAAAGAGAAAGACAGAGAGAAAATGTCGTCAATCGGTGAAAGAGGAAAAGGAATGTGGTCTCGATAGACAAGTCTTTTCGCTCATGGGGATGATTCTTACGACCTGAATTACTACAGGATGATGCGATAATGTTTCCAACAGCCTGATTATGTGGAGCTCGTTCCTTAATCTCGACTAAAAAGAAGATATAAATTTGCCATTTCCATCTTTAGATTTAATTAACTGTGTTCGTAGTCCGCTAACAAGCACGGTTAAAATGTTGTTCGCGGGGAAATAAGCTGGTTGGAAATATTTTCGCGAACTGACAAGAGGGGGTGGAGCTTTCCTGCAGGGAGGTAAATAGCTCGAGGGGATGATAAGTCCAGAGATCGTCTAATTAGACATTCCGCGAGAGACTACCAAGCTACAAAACCGGATTCGCTGCAGACGTGTGCGAGGACAGTGACGACCCGGCAATGTGTTGCAAATTACACAAGCGAATCGCTTTCACTTGGCACACGCGCGCGGCACAGTCTCGTGCCGTGTGTCGCGTTTACGTGTGCGCAGACATCTCTCGCGTGCGTTCATTTGCCGCGGCGCTATTTCAGTTTGGTATATATATTTCTCTTCTCTCTCTCTCTCTTTCTCTTGCTGTGACCCGTTCGACGGTTTTCGCGCGCGCTGACTCTATCGGGGCCACGACTTGCGCTACGTTCTAATTTAACGTTCTAATTCGACGTAACCGCGTTAGACCACTCGGCTGCTATAAGCGGCCGGCTAAACCTCGCGAGCATAATTACGGCCCTTGAAACCGTCACGGAAAGAGAAATCGCGGAGACCTATCGCAACGCATCAATCAGAACGCGAATAGCCGCCATTAATCGTTCCATCTGCCACGGAAAAATGCATCTCGCGTGATTCGGGAAACCGTTCGTGAATCGCGACACCGTTCTTTGGCCTCTGAAACTCGATCCAACTACAATGTCAGGCCACATTAAAGTGCATTGGCTCGTGTTCATACAAAACGGTTCCCGGCATCGAACGCAGCGATAATTACAGCTAAAGGTGAAGGATTCCAAAGAGAACGGTACGCGCGAATAGATCTCAGGTACCATAAATCACCGCGCAAAAATCGTCGAACATACGATCGAGCTGAAATCTCCGGACAGTCGCTGCGGGGCCCAGCGCTGCTTCCGGAATTAATATAAACGAGCGCGATACCTTATCGTGCCGAGCACGTACGGTTTCCTATAAAACTGGCGATTGCGCTTTAACCGCCAGTCGTTCTCATTTACCTGGATCATTAAGGAAACCGTAGCCGGAAGGCAGCAGACGTTTCCCCTTCTCGCCGCAGAATGCCCAGCATCATCGGCCGCCTCGTAGTAATAAGCAGGATCCCGGCAGTGTACGCAACCCGGGACTCTCGCCGCGTGGAATTACAACTGCCATAAGCGAAATGGGAGGCCCTACGGACTGCAAAACCTCATGGAAATTGCCTTCGTTGTACCTAATTTTGCGAAAATATTATTATGTCCAAGTTACGTTACGTGAAAGGGTTTATTTGGATTTGATGATGATGGACAATGTTCTTTTAATATCGTCTTTATCACGTGAGTTTAAGCTACTCGGAATCCTTCTGTTTGAATTTTTGTTTTGATAAACTAAACGACGCTTCGCACCATTTTCCCATTTTTCGAAGATCTTATGCTGGCTCCCAAGAGAAAGATGCCGTCGCGAAGCCTGTAGTTCCCGGTCGAGCGCTCTTTCACAATTTGCGAGTTCTCGATATCGCCTGTGATTTTTCTTTTGTTTTCTTCATTAATCATGCTCGATGTTAACCGAGTTTCCCGCGGTGCTTCTCGATTTCCCAGGACGGGAAACGCTCGACGTGTCGCTGGCCTCGAACTTGCCCCGGCGCACGTCATTCGATTAAGTAATATTTACGAGCGTAACGAATGATAAACGGGCAACGGAGGCGCGGGCTCGCGGCGCGTATCATTTTCGAAATTGCATTTCTAGAGAGAGAGCGAGAGCGAGAGGGAGAGAGAGAGACAACGAACGGTACCTACCCAGCAATGTTTTTAAGCGCCTCACCGACTCCCGAGGAAATAGGATGAGAAAAGCTATGCTCTGCCGTTGGGGGCGTTATCACGATAAACGGACGACCATATTTTTCTGAGACGTGCCGGCTTCCATTACACCCCCTCGTTAATGTTCCCGCACGCTTGCGCCCGCGCTAAAAGCGCCGCGCTAGTCGTCGGAGTATCGTAACGACGCGCCTGGTCCCGGCACTTTATTAACTTCTCATCGCAATCAAGCCGTCCGTTGTCCCTGCGGAAAAATGTCTGTCATCGATCCCGCGTTTTGTCGCGTGTCATCGCGCGCGAAATTTCGGTCCCAACTTCCTTTGTTCGCTCGAACGCGAGCGTAGACGGCTGGTGTCGCGTCTGTGTGACTTCCGAAAGCCACCAATTGTTGATGTCACGCGATCGTGATTTTGTTCGCTTTAGTTGTAAAATACTTTACGTTCCTCTCTTGGGTCGGATTACAGTAAATGCTCAAATGCTGTCCAACAGCGGTGTTCTGCACGGAGAGTGTTCGCATAGGGACACTGTTTTTGATTTATGACTGCGTTTACCGCGCCGACGGCGCCGAGCGAGACTTCAATAGAGAGCCGAACATAGAGAAGGATAGAATGAAATACGTTGAATTTGAAATGCGTTGGCAGGCAGTGGAGTGGGCAGGCACTGGACAGCGTTTGCGTAGACGAACCCAGATAGAATTTGAGAAATTACTGTATTGCGGAACTGCTTTTGGTTGTTTGTGGATTGGAAATCTGTATTTTTGAAAGAACTCGCGCAAGAGAAAATGCCCAAAAAGCTTGGAAACGATTCGAAAGTTCCCAGATTCGCTTATCGACCAGGCGTCCCGGGATTATCGAAAAGTTACCAGAGCCCCACATCGTCGCCGGTTAATTAGTACACAGTTCCAAGAAGCTCGCCGGAGCGATGCATCACGGTGCCTCCGGCGAACGACGCCAATTAGTTTTCATAAGTCGAGTCATGATGAGTACGAAAAGTACCAGCAGGAGGGGGAACTTGTCCGGAAACTTAGCGGCCGATTGCAGGGGATCCGCGAACTTTCACCCGTTAAAATTTCAATCGAAAACGATCTACATTCCGGAGGACTCTCCTGCGATAAGTCGTCGAATAGGATTCCACACTGTGGCGAAAACCGTGGAAATCTTAGCCCAAAGTGAGAACCAAAAGACACTGGATTCTTTGGATGTATTTGTGAATACTGAAACTAAAGTGTATAAAATTATAGTATCAATTGTAAAGTTGTATCTTATTTTACCAGACAATACATACATATAATTTTGTTCCCATGCTGCTGCCGTTTCGAGAGGATCAAATTGCAGCGAACCTTTAGGGCCTAACCCAGATTCGCTACAAAGGTCGCAATGTATTTTAGAAAATTAGATCTGAAGACTAATGCACTTTCTAAGATTAATTTTCAGTTCCAAACACATATGTGCAGTTACTTTTAATCACAGATGTATACTCGCAGAGGACGATAGAGGGAGGTAATAACCCCAGCGGAACCATAAACAGAAACTCCTTTTGCGGATCCGAGACAGGCAGAGTGGTCCCCGGGATCTTCTTTAGCATTTCAAAATTTTTAGAACTGGTTTAAAAGAAAATGTACCAAAAAAAGTAGCACAGTTCAGAGGTTCATTTGAATAATTTTTTCGCGGTTACATTAAAAAATAATATACATGCTACGAGGGTGGAATTTTACAAATTTTAATCTCTAAAATAACAACTTGGTAACGAATGAAATATAAAAATAAACATTTTTTGACAAACATACCACAGGTTTTGACACGCTTTTATTTGCGGTCGGTCAACTTCGAGAGCGACGAAAAATATTGCCCTGCACACGACTAAAACTATAAAAGGAAAAATAAACATTATTGTAGCAGGTATAAAACAGTTCGTATGAAATTTTTGACGTCTGCGAGCATCTACATTTAAGAACTGTGATCCAATGCTTAAAATAGTCTCTTAGAAATGATAGAAAATAGAAAAAAAGATAATTTGACAGGTATGGAATTCTGTCGCGCAAATTGAATTCCCAAATCCCAACATAAAAGCGTTCAAAAATAGAGAAAGACTGTTTCGGCAAAAATAACATGCCTTTTGGTACGTAAGCATTTTTATAAGAGACACTTGGCATTTGGAAAGAGCCTGAACCTCAAGAACAATATTTAATAATTGCAGCAATAGTCGACCAAATTTTACCGATCCATGCACACATTACGGTGCAGCATTCCTGTGCAGCAGGGATCGATAATCCAGCAAGCAGGGCGGGTTTCTGGTCCGCCAGATGCGATTGCAAATTTTCAAAGTGATCCAAACGATACACAGTCGGATGAGCAAATAATTAGCCTTAATCAGCTTCTACGGATGGCCGGTTTTGCAAGTGAGGAAAACTCCGGTGATGAAACGGATGAATGAGAAAATGTACCATAGAACCGTTTCCCTACCAAAAAAAAACAATTAAAAATCCAAGAGAAACGACGGAACCCGCGCGAAACACGGATAAAGATCGAAGAGGCAGATCTGTTGTCAGGATGATTTTCTGCTGTGTATATTTATAGCGTCGTTCCGGGGCAAATATAAAAAGTGGACAAGCCATGTTTCATGACTTACTGTCACGGGAATGAAATACGCACGAGACAGTTACTTTCGTGAATCGCGCCGCTTCATTTCGCTGACATTTACCACCGCCTTTTAACGCGGGCCCTCCAGAGAGAAGGGGGGGGAGAGAGAGAGAGCTCTTTTCGATATTACGAGCATAAATGAAGCTAAAATACAACTTTTGGGAACGATGAATTATCAATTACGATCGACTATTTATAATGACAGCCGAAATTAACCGAGAAATCGTGGACACACTTTCCGGGTGAAAACTGGATCTTCTGACAAATGTTCGCGAAATTAAAGTGCAGTGGTTGGAGCTGAGTGACACCTGGTTATTTCGATTTTCAGGTCGAGATCTCCAGTTTCGTACGGGAGAAACGTGCGTGCGAATTATTCATCTCGAAAGGATACTTTCACGGTTTTGACTCGGGGAAACATGAAACTCTATTGCAACTTTCATGACGATTCGTGTACTGAGCTGTCCTAATGAAATAGATATGATACATGTTTTGTTTCTTTGTAATTTGGATACTGCGATTGTCGTGATGAACATCATGCCAAGTAACAATCGACAACGAAGTATTAAACATCCGCGAGACCGTTCGAAGGGAAGAGTCTGTTTGGGGCGGAGCAATTCGGGTCGGATCAGAAACGCAATTTTCGAAGCGTAACGATGCCTTAGCTAAAACAATGGGGGCCTTTTTGATTGGTCAGGCTGTCTCTGAATAGGCCGGAGAACTGCAACCCGGCAGCTCAGCACAATTATTCCGATTTTGCAGGCGGGTATCTCTCTCGGGCTTCATCCACAACCATCGGCCTAAATATGTCACCGGAAATGATATTCTCTGGAAAGAACGGCTCTCTCCGGCTCCGGGTAAAAGGAGGGATCGCGGGCCCAGGGAATTGTAACCAGGATCACGAATGAGAATAGTAATTAACGACCGGCAACGTTCGTTAGACGATGTCTCAAAGAAAGAAAGAGCAATAGAGGGTCGTCAGTGAACGTGCGGATCCACGCTCTTCTGTCCGCGATTCCGGTTAATTCGATCATCATATTAGAACTTCTCACAGATTTCCCTAGCTGGCTCGAAGACCCACTCTTTTTCTTTCGCAATTCGTTTATCCTGTGTCCTGGATCAAATGTAATCACCGAACAGGACGGGAAGAAAATTCGTAATTGATTTGTTACGGGAAGAGGATCCAGAGGAACACCGGGGCGACCCGGATTCTCTAGATTCGAATGAAAAAGCATCGGTTTCATTCGCCCGTCAAACTTTATCCCATGCTGTCAAACTGACAGGCTTTGCTCGAAAAACCCTGTCGTTCGAAAACATGTCTATAATTGATGGTAGATTAATTGCTTGCACGTTAATCATCCGACGATCCGTATCGATACGTCCTCTCCTCCCAGTGGATAAGAAGCTCTTTTTTCGGGGAATGGCTGTCGATCAATATTAGATTAGAATTGTATATATTGCCGTACTTTAGTTTCGAATACCTTTGATAATCGATGCTGTTTTTCCACAAACATGTGTGCGTTTCCAGGAGAGCAAGATTCGTCATGTACGTCAGGGAGTTCCAACATGTGGCTCGACTCCTTCCCCACGTAGATACTTCCCCTACTCTTAGACTTCATCGTTGCTGTAGAACAGGGATGGGCATTTTTGTCGCACCATAGTGCCCACTACCCCCATCCGCCGTTACCATGAAGGAAAAACGCGGCCGCGAGGAGCGCCACGTGCACAGGCCCCAAGAGGGGTTGGTGGGGGAAGCAGGCGCTGTTGTAGAACTTCTCCTTCTCTCGTCGCTGTTCATGCCGCTACTGCCGCCACACTAACTCTACGGTGGTATGTAGTAGTGGGAATTGGTTTGACGATGGTGGGGACCTTGCGATTCTCGGAGGGGAAAAAGTTGGAACTCGCCGATGTACTAGATCTAAATAAAAATGTCAAATAAAGTGGGTTTAAAACCCACTTGGAAAAAACCCACTTTATTCGAAATTTTGATTTACATAAAATTTTTGCCCAACTCTGCGTGAGGGAATAGCGTCGTAGAAGGTAGAGTGGGGAGACGAGTCTTAATCCGACTACTCTGCAGCGGTGTCCCGCGCAATTTCGATCGAGACAGAGTGGACAGAAAATTAGAGCCGCCGTTTCAGGTTCACGGAAAGTGCTCGACAGCCGTTAAGGCGGCGTCCTAAGGAAAGCTTGCCGCTCCGAGAACGGTTTTTCGCCGGGCCGTGGAAAAAGTAACGGCTAAATCGTTGCCAAGTTTCTCCGGCCCGAATCGCAACGGTGTTCGCGGAAAAATCTGTTCGTTAGTGTTTTCTTTCGGGAGAGTATCTGGGAACGCACAACGGGACGCGGGATATGGCGGTTCCCTCGGTAACCTACCGGTGAATTCGACTTTTCGCGAGCAACTTTCCATTCTGTTTTTTCCGAGGAGAGCGTTGCGCCTGCAGGGATTGCGGACTAAAATAATCTTAGCCAGGCGTTTCGGCCGTGTTTTGCAATTTACCCCGGGATATTTCTCGGCCCCCCAGAAGTGCGGCCTACTTCCGAAGAAGTGGGCGGAAGTGCGGAATCAGAACTTCCGGTCCCGAGATGAGCTGAAACCGCGATCGTTACCATCGGCGAACTTTTTCGGAAAAGCCGCCGAAACCGACCCGGTAAATATTAACAGATACGTGCCAAGTTTTCCTTGACCTACTGCAAATAACATCCGCTGGTAAACCACAATGGACAGAGGCGAAGCGAGCTTTCTCTCTCTCTTTTTCACGTTCATTCTCTCGCTGATTCTCTCTCTCTCTCTTTCTATCGACTGCAGAGCCGTTTCACTCAGCCCCATCTCCTCGCGAAACGGTTTCCGGTTCTCGTGCACCGCCTTCTCCGAGAACCTTTGCTCGATTTCTCTCCACCATTCCTATTCTCCGGCTATCTCTGTCGGGACCGACGGGGATCAAGTAATTACAGAGCCGAGATCGCGACGAAATCACGATCCACCGTGGCGTGGATCGAACCTGTTTGCCGACTGATGCGAATACTAATTACCCCACCCTTCATACTTTTATTCACTCTCGTGTCCATCAAGGTTTACGGGAACAAATGTTATTGCAAGTTTTAACTAAGACATATTATCCTTATTTGTTCTAGGATTTTTAAAAGTGATCGAGGAATTTTCATTTAGTTTTCTAGAGCGGTACCCGCTCTAATAAAATAATTACTATGGAGATCCACGATGGCCAATTATCGAGGCAATTAATACTTCTACCGGAGTATACGGAAAATATGGAAAAATGTAATCCTCCGTCATTTTGCTGGACTCCGCCTATACGGAGGAACTTCATCGCCATATGGAGATATGTATTCGTTCATTATTCCCCTCTCTCAGCGCTGTGTTTTCTTTTTCATTCGATATTTCAACCAAGCCAATCCTCGTCTCTAATCCGCGTCACAATTGCTGCGAATCCAACGGTTTCGATGCCCGTTCTTTCCCAATATTTGTCCGCAAGCTTCGAGCCGGTTAGAAATTTCTCATCGGCGGCCGGAGACCTCCCTGGATTTACCGGGAAGGATCTACATATACTATTGTACTTCGCTTTGTAAATATAACTTTTTAGGTACATCGCTGTAACGATTGCGAAATGAAAATGTATCATCGTAAATTACGTCGCGCTGGACCGTAATCGCTCGATTGGCAATTCGCCGACAGCGAAGGAAGATTAACCACTGTTGACACTTCGAATAGCATTTACAAACGTTATCGTCCTCGACAGAGTGGAAAAAGATTGCATCGGAGGTCTGTGGAGCAATCGATACCCGGTTTCCTTGGTCCCGGGTTACAAGAAAATGCTTTATTGTGGCTCGCTGTGTGTGGACAGCACGGAGGGGGAAAAAACGAAGCTAATGAAAGATGGCATCAAGTAAATAGCGGATGCAAGAATCAGGACACGGACGTACACGATAGAAAAAGAGGTATAATGACTGGCTACACAGAGTATCGATTCCATCGCGACTGGAATTTGTTCCTGTTGTTTACACTCACGTGCAGTCCCAACCGATATCCCGAAACCCGTAAGCTTCGATGATTTGTCATGCTACGAAAGACTGCACATTTCGATTCTAAGAGACCGTCCCCCACGCCCCCCTTTTCCACCGGAATCCTGTTTTCCACCAATTTTCATTCTTCCTTTTATTTTCTCTGTACGCCCCACCCTCCCCCTCTTTGTGTAACGTGCGTCATGGCTTCTGTTTGCATAATGGAAACGCAGCGACGCGTCGAATCGGGAACCTTGAAGCCTATAAAAATGTTGCACCGTGGAATATGCATTTATAGTCATCCATCATCGAGCACGGGGCACACGGTCTACACTGTATGCAAAATCACTCGTGAAATTAAAAGTTTATTCAAGATAAGCGTCAGAACGATCTTGTATAAAACAGTCTAGTCTAGAGTTATTTTTAATCTTCGTGTAAAATCATTTAAGCTCGAAAACATTGAATATGAATTTAATTCGAAATACACTGCAAGACGTACTGGGTCCTATACAATTTTTGTACACAATTTTTGTACACAATTTTATGATTTTTTTCTGCAATTTTTGTTCCAACATACAGTGGCCGGAATTAATATTCGGACGCTCTAAAAAAGACGATAACTTTTTTAATATTGTACTATACGATTTGAACTTTTTTGGGAAATTAGAGCAATTAGTTTATTACAAGATGTGAAAAGAAATTTTTTCAACAATTGCAATAGATCGGAATTGTAGAAGAAATACTAAAAGTTGCATTTTATAATCTTTTTATGTGGGCCTAAATTGAAAATTTGTGTCAATTATATGCACTGTGAAAGTTCCATCGAAATCGGTTGGTGCGGGAAAAAACGACAGGCATTGAAAGATGTAAGAATCCTTAGATTTATTGCAGTTAGAGGCCGAAAATCGTGAAAATTTGCAATTTTTACCATCTTTAAACGTTTGTAGCTCATTGCAACGTCGACCGATTTTACGAAATTTTTAGAATATGTCCAATTCACACAGATCTACAAAACGTATTTTTTAAATTTTCAATATAGGCCCACAAAAAAAAATTGTAAAATGCAACTTTTAGTATTTTTTTCTACAATTCCGATCTATCGCAATTTTTGAAAAAATTTCTTTTCACATTCTGTAGTAAACTAATTGCTCTAACTTCCCAAGAACGTTCAAATCGTATAGTACAATATTAGAAAAGTTATCGTCTTTTTAGAGCGTCCGAATATTAATTCCGGCCATTGTACATTGAAATTGAACGAATGAAATTGTATTTAATGAAACAGTAACGAAACCAAAATCAAGGATGCCGATAAATCCAGAGGTCGAGGAACAATGAGTTCCCGAGACTCTCAATTCTTCCAATATCCCGGTCCGCGAAGAATGCGGGAACTTTCAACTACGATTTTCGCAAACTAAATACTCCAGGAGTCCCGGCGAATAATCCCCGGGTCTAGGCGAGTGTTACTTATAGCGCCTTATCAAGGTCTGCGCAGTTTTCCGCAGCCCCGTTTAATTTCCAGTGTCAAATATTTGACTGAATTCGCCACGGGGTGGCCTGGGGGACGAATTCCGAGGGGGTTGTTCGCTCGATATTTCCAATAAAATTCAACGATACCGTTTGGCGTTACGCTGCTGAGCTTCCTGTAGCATATCAAGAACGGGTTGAAGAAGGAGAAAAAGCTCGCGAGACGAAACATGGAATTTTACAGAGTCTCGTACACGTGTACAGGGAAGAATCAGAAAGAGAGAGAGAGAGAGAGACTGCGCCCTTATCGCGCGGTATAACGCGGTAAATGAATAAAACTTCAATCTTCAGTTTTCACTGGCAGAGTAGGCGGCGGAAAAAAGATCTGTGAGCGAACGAGCAGCTGAAACGGGGAACGGAGATAAAGAGAGACAGAGAGAGGAAAGAGCGGAGAAACGGATAAAGAAAAACGAACGTAAGAAAGGATCAAACGGGAAACAAAGGAAGTGAAAGAAGGTCCCGTCACGTGCCGATCGATACATTCGCCTTTATCGTGCGCCTGCCTGCCTCTCGCTGTTCGAGCTTCTCTCGACGCGACGGTGTGTATATGTGCGCCATGGCCACGAAATACATCAGCGAAGTGCAGCCTGCACTTTCGGAAGCCGATCCCACGCCCGTCGATTCTAATCTCGGCCAACTTTCACCCCCTCTTTCGGCTATAATGTCTTCTTTAGACGCGCGGACACTCGTTCTTCGCGGACGAGTATGCTGCCACGCTCGTTATCGCGGCAAATATCCATGAAAGGACCGAGATTCTTTCACCTTACAGGAATCGACAATGCTTCATCGCGATCTTTTGATACTCATTTGGATCTTGTATTAGTCCTGCCGCTGGTCTTTTACTTCATACTTGAACTAATTTTATCAACATCTTGTATAACAGTGTTGAAATGTCTGCATACATTTTATCGTACGTCCTTCTTCCTTATGGAAAGCACAGTCTTAACCTTACTCTCTGATTCATCGATTAAAATCTTAATTGGAGTAAGACCTCGTAACCGATATTCAAGATGCACGCCATTCAATCCCTTCCGTAAAAACGGGGAGTGTTAATGAAGCTAATAAAAAGGTATTCGTGCTCAGGATGGTTGGACATCGCTTTTAAGAACGAAGTAAAGTAGAAAATCTCTGTTATTTGAGTAATTAGGAGTGATACTGTGTACAACAAATAGTCGGAATTTATGTGTTTGCAGATTTTATGTGTTTGCAGCATTTACGATCGTTTAAAGCCCGGGAAAGGAAAACGTCTAAAGAACCATGATAAAACTTTATATTGTCAGTACAATGTAATGGAACTAATAGAGAGAACTTAACAAATTACTTTTTGTATGAAGATTCGTAGCTTGATCGTTAATAATCGAGTCATTAAAAATGGGTCATTTTGCTATGTCTGGTCATTTTAATATTAAAATAATCGCACAGCTTTGACGTTTAAGAGCCAGTGAACAGCAATGTTGTTCAGAGAATTAAAAATATAAGAGCCTCTGATTTGCGGCAGGATTTGCAAACTGCATAAAATATTTGTTGTTGAGAATCACGGTTAGACGATCTCGTCCCGACCATGTATGGTTGACGCGGCAATCAAAGTGCAGCAGAAACCGCTAGTGTCTTATGCAATTCCCCCGAGGAGGAGGCAGGTTACTACGGCCGGGGAATATGGATGAAGCAGAAGCCCCGAGTTTTCGAAGTTCTTACAAGTTTCCTCCGTTAACTTTTGCTTTTAATGAATACTTGATCGTGACGTATCACCTAATACTTCGGAATTTAATGGAACAAGCCAGCCGCGGGACTTTACAAAAATAAAGATTGAATCTTAGCGAGCGGCGAGAGAAGCGCTCGCTGGCTCGGCCACCGGATTTATGCTCGTCCCCTCGAGACAATGTCCCTAACTTTCAGATTCCTGACGCGAAAACATTGAGAAATAGTTGCCGATCAGCCGAAACGCGTTTCGCCCGTGATTCATGACACTGGCGATGGCTTCCCGAAAGTAAAAACTGCGACGGAGGAGCTGAGAAATCGTTGGCGATCGGATCGTGACGTTCTCATCTATGATTCATGCGATTCGATGGGCACTGCTTCTGACAAAAATCGACGAATATAATAGCTCGCGGTCAGCTACGATCGATCGCTCTACGAGTGATGCTGTTTAGGTCTTGAAGAGCCAGGAAAAAATTAGTCTGATAAATAGTGCTTGTGGTTTAGTGTTAAACTATTAGGGTACGGATATAGTGGAGCGGCGAAGATCGAGGATATCATCGCGGCAAAATCAAACCGACTGTATACCGGGTGATTCACGAGAAACAGTACACCTAAATTTTCTCTCTAACATTTTCTTCTATCTACACGCCTAACCGAGCTATTTAGGTATTCTGTTTCTCGCGAATCATCCGGTATAGTGGACCATAAAAACAAAAATCTCGAATTTAGAATCGATTACTGAAGATGTGAATTTTTGTTTCGCTCCTCTTGTCCAAGTGCCAGTAAATTAAGTGTGCAATTCGCGCAAGTAAAATTCGATTGAATGAAAGGTACAAATACAATTGCGATTGCAAGTATCGCTGGATAGATAGACGGTAGATGGGATGGAGATGATCACGTTCGATCTTGAACCAAGAATACCTAACGATCGTAGGGGACGTACCATTTCCACCGGTTACCAAGTTAAATTGAACCGTTTCATCGAAGGTCTGAAGCAGGAGTGTCAATCCAAGTTTAGGTCGAGACTGTGGAGACTGTAGACTGAGACGCCTCGTCGGCGACGATCCTCGCCGTCGTCGTCAACGTCGTGCCCATATAGCATCGACCGTTTGTACGTGCAATCGGGGAGAAACTTGGCCTGTGTACCCGCTCGTGCTTAGGCGCGAGATCGCGGGTAACTGGCATAACTGTCTCCGGCCGTGGTCTCCGGTAATCAAGGCTTTCGTGATCGCTCGCCTATGCGGCTGTGTACACAGTGCCCATGTTTCCTGCGAGAGCGTGCCCGATATCCGCGCACAGCATCGAGGCCGTGGCCATCCAAGTTACACCACGCCGGAGATTTAACGGCGCGCATATTCGACGGGTTAAACGTCGTGTCTGCAAATTCCAATGGGGCCGATAATCTCGTTCGACCGTGTCCCTTGCGGGTCACCTGGGATTCACAGATCTACCGGTCTGGAATAGCCTCCAATCATCGCTGGCATTAACTTTGTTTCTTCGACACAGCGCACAGACTCGTTTTGACATCAGCTACAGTAAACGCCCCTTTACTGTCCAACAGCCGTGTTTTGCACGGACAGTGATCGTACCCGGACACTATTTTCGATTTATCGCGCCGAGCGGGACTTCAATAAAGAGCCGAACATAGAGAAGGACAGAATGGGCGTTGGCAGGCAGTGGAGTGGGTAGGCACTGAACAGTGATCGTGCCCACGAACCCGGACAGTAAAGGGGCGTTTACTGTATTATGGAGTCAAAAATATATATTGATTCTTAAGAATTAAAGGTGACCTTGATTTTTGATAGAACAAACTTTTTTTTTTAATTTTTTGTATTAAAAATTTTTAGACCGCTAAATGTTTAACTTTTGATTTAAAACATGTTTTGTCTCATGAAATAAGCAATAATGCATAATGGTATTCATAAAGTGTTGATTTTTAAACGCTTGTACATAACAGTGTACTAGTGTTTGCTTAGATAGAGATTGCGAAGATTTCTCAATCAGGAAATTTCAGTCTGGTCACACGAAAATCCAAGTAATGTTCTCGAGGGGGTGGAAAATGGAAATATCTCTTTCAAACCAGCACCGCCGAAAATCCGGCCCTAAACGCCTAGAAATTAACTATCTGGCTAGCCAGCTGAGCGATACAAAACTTTGACCGTCTATCCAGCGGGCGGTTATCTTACTATTCCGCTTTGAAGATTTTCAAACTCAATCTCGAGGTGCAAGATTCTATTAAAATGTAGATATCATCGATTGCGACTTTGCGATGCAAAACATGATCGTGTCAAAGGTATAGCCGCGCGGTCAATATCGTCCATTATAGTAGAATATGGGTCGGGCCGCGGGAAATCGAATTCAAGGCAGGAAAACGAAATTCAGAGAATCCAATTTCTATGGATACTCGAAAATGGTTTGAAATTCTTTTCAGCGGGAATTATTCCCCTTTTATCCCTCCAATCTCCCGATATTATTCACGCCACCACAGAAACATTTTTCTTCTCGCAGAGACGATATATCTAGTAGACCACGAGTTACGCGAGATCGAGAGGATCTCGATTGAAAATGTGATCTCGGATAATTAGCATACCCCTTAAACTCTTAAGATTCGGCAAACGTGAATTGCTCTTTGAGGGGAAGAAGATTCAAGAAACGTAAAAGGATTGATTTTCTGTTTGGAGGAGCCGAGAAGGCGCAGCTTTAGAAGACTCTCCTTCTGCAGGTTCCCGGGCAAGTTTCGACGACCCATCTTCCGCGTTCACGCGCCCCTTAAAAACATATACGTGGTCCTTCTTGAACACCAAGCCGGCATGAAACTCGCCGGCAACTCGATGTCGTCGTTCCCGGGTCGAAAACTCGGGGCGAAGGACCGTGATACTACTTGTAAATTAGTCGAGCACGCGCGCACGGCTCTGCTCCGCTCTTGCTCTGCTCTGCGATGCTCCCTCGTGCCATCCTCGCGAAATTTCCTATCGTCGCCGCGAGACACGAACCACTCCGCGAGGGAGAGAACACACACATACACTTTCATAAATGTTGGCGGTCGGACAGGTATGAAAAACCGGGAAGTCGTATGTCCTACTTCCACCGAAATTCCTGTCGAATCTAGTAAGCCGGCCCCGACATCCGGAAGCGGAACTTTCAAACTGTCCGATCGATTTACGAGATTCCGACGTCATGACCGAAATGTCGGTTCCTCAAAGAACCTGCTGCCTCGGGAAATTATCGATGGAACTTTGGCTAACGTGTTACAGGCTGCATTACTCAATCATTTTTCCTGTAATCGATGCTACGAGCACTTGTCGAACATGGAAGATTACCAAACTGGAGTCACAGGAATTTTCTATTCTAACTAAACCGAAGTTTATTCATGTTGATGAATAGCACTCCAATCGTGAAACGCTTCGTCAATAAACTTGAACGCGAGTGTTGCATCTGGAAAGCCAAAGCGACGTTTTAATAATTCGTAACAATTGCAACGACGCATTTGTTTCGGAATTCGCCGGCGGCTTTTATCGTGGCGCTAGCACGAGTAAAAGAATTTATTTAATAACTTCTGTGCGAAAGGGCCTTTATGATTTCAGTAATTGCAAAATGAAAAATCTGAAAGGGGGCCATTCTGACCCGACGACTAGTTCTAATGGTGAAATGAACAGCACAAAACCCGCCGCGCGAAATAAAATTTCACTTAATTGTCTTTCTGGTGGAGTACTATTTAAATCACTGGATCCCAGTCAAAATCCGCTGTACAGGTATAAGCATCGTGCGATGAACATATTATTCATCTTTGAAGGTGCCGATGGAGGTGGTTTTCCTCGGAAAGTTGTCCAATCAGATTAAAATCTTGTAGCGTGCCTTGAAGATCCTCAAACGAATTTAATTCGATGATTAAAATTAAAAGGGAACTACAAATCTAATGAAAAGTTCAAATTGAACTGCGAAGCACGAAGATAGCTGTAAAGATCATACATTTTGGATAAGCATTCGTTTATGGAAAAATAATTTCACTGCGGGTAATAATGAAAATTTACTGACCGAAATTTTCTTCGAAAAGGATCGACAGCGCTAGGATTAGAGTAATTTTAATTTAATCTCCAGATAAAATACGAATGGATAGATTACATCGATGGGACACAGACGGCAATTTTGAGTCAATTTGCGAGTATTACGCAGATTCATTAGATGTATAAATTTTGAACTATCCCTGTCCAATTAAACGAGTCGACGCGGCAGGGCCAGAACGAAGTTAACGCTTTTCTATTTTCTTCAATTAACCATAAACCTTTCGCGCGAATTCCATTCCCTGGCGGCCGTATTCATTTTGCTGGTATTCAAATTTCCCTTTGCCGCGAACTCAAATTTCCGATGCCGGTCAAAGAATCAAATAATCGAATGAACGTTTAGAAATGCTATCCATGTACGTGTATCTCGTTCCCTGTCACCATCAATGAAATTCCTGCAGGAATAATTCTCAATAATCGACGGTGGCGAATCGTTGCAATCGACGAGGCTCGGAATTAACAAATGTTTCGTCGAATTACGACAATTAGAATACCGTACATTCAAGCATTCTTGGTTACATTTTCCCGATAAACAATCTTTGATATTATTAATCAAAGCATTTTCAATTGGAAAGTTTGTATATTCGGTAAAGTTCCATTTCGCAATGGGAAACGCATGGATTATTAAACATTATTTAATGGAAGTAATGTAAAAGGCGATTTTTCTGATAACAGTATTATCGTGATTCCTAGACCGTGCATGTTAGAACACCTAATTAAATTCCAGATTTCGTGTGTCGACGCTGCGCCGCGCAACGCACAATGGAACAGAAAACTGCAACCGAAGTATTTATTTCGTTCGAATTAACGTAACGCGTTTCGTAATTACGCGGAAACCGCTCAGCCACAACCAACTTCTGACCAATCAGTCTCCCCATCTTTCTCTCTTTATCGATAATTAGCAGACTGCAAATTTTTGTGCAACTTCTGCCTTTTAAAGACGAACTTCCGAAGGTCGATATCGGAAAATCGACTTTCCACATGTTCAATTAAAAACGAACTTTTATACACTCATAATATCGAGAAGAAAATTCTGAAAGGAGATCATTCTCGCATACTGAAACGAACTTTCCGACGTGCTTAATTAAAACCAAATTTTTATGAAAAAATTCATCGAAAAAATACCGTCAAAACTTTTTTCGATAATTGAAAGAAGTCATTGCACAATCGAAGTAATATAAAAATTGTGAACTTAGAAAGGAAATTATTTATCAGAATATATCTGGAGTATAAGAATTGAAATTAACTTACGCAACCGGCCAAAATTCATCCCCAAAAAACTTTCTCGAACGTACCTGAAAAACAAAAGAGAAACATGAGCCGGTTGCACAATCTTCGATTTATAATAGCGATCGCGATCCTAAAAGTAGCCCAGTAGGAAAAAGTTCGGCTGTAGCGTCAACTAAAGAGAAGGGGAAGCGAATTTCTCGGCGAAACGAGCGACGGCGGTTCTCGCCGGGCACGATTCGCGTGTTTTTAAACTGTTTTGCACAACTCTGAATCTATCTAAGCGAGCGGCGCTGCTCGCGCACGCCAATTACAGGATCTATTACAACCAATCAGCGTGGGTCGGCGTGTTTCAACGAAACAAGAACAGCGAGGCGAGAAGAAAGGTGGAAAAGAAACCAGAAAACGGTGTCAACAAAGGGGACCGTCGCTCGCGAAGTGAGGCCGAGCTAGTCTAAACGCAAGAAAAAGTTCCTTTTACCAAACTATATCCTCATAAAAAAATTAACTTACAGTGCAAAATTAAGTTCAATATTTGTATGACATACAATAAGTAATTTATAAATATTAATACATAATCAGTTAATAGGAGTCTGAAAGCCTTTCCTACGTTAAAAAGAAGCACCAAAATAATTTTGTAATTCCGGAAGAAATTGCCACCCTGTGCAATATGTACAATAAATGTCTAATTTGTTTCCAAAAGTATATCGCGTCAAATCTAGACTGCATTTCCTCGTCAGAGACGTTGGGGAAATGCAGGAGCGTAATTTCTAGTTGCATCCTGCGACTTGCAGTCCTGCGAAGCCGTTCTTTGACGAAAGTGACAAACGAAATGTACAAGCTGCGTTGCGCAAAGAGAGCTAAGCAACCGGCAGAAAGAGGGACCGGGCTATGAAATAATTGGGGGGATGAACGGAGACAGAAAAATGACGAGTCAAGCCAACCAAGAATCAAGATAAGGACGCGGAATGCGTCAAAGCTCGACAGCCAGATCAAATTCAAATTCAAATTCAAATTCGAATTCAAATTCAAATTCAAATTCCAGATTCAACCAGATTTGAAATCAGCGTGGAAAAATTTACGGGAAATGATGTATAGCATGTCAGAAAAAAATTTTTTCCGCGGAACCACAATTTTCTTGAAATTATGCAAGTTTACGTAGAATACGACCATATTTTTAAAAATTTTTTCACACACTTGAACCGTTGGAAAAATTTGCAGAACAAGGGGATGTGTGTCTGACATATTTTCTAATAATTATTTTAAATTATTATTTCAGAAGAATTCACACCAAGTGGCAGGAACGTTTCCTATTTCCATGATGTCTTAAAGGAGAGGTAGTTTGCCTAGAGAAGCCGTGGAGCCCATGGGGACCTTTTTGGGCACGCACAGCAGGGAGCCGTCAACCCGAGCTCGAAATTTATGGGTTTTGGCTCTGGCTTGCCGAGCCATGAGCCCAGTATAAGCGCACCCTAAAGAACCGTTCGAACTGGACTCGTCCTAATGAATTTCAAGCGACACCGGGCAAAGACAATTATGCTCGAGCATTCCTCGCGTTGGCGAAATTAGGGGACATTCACTAGCCCCTCGCGGAAAGTTTTTGATTCGCGAATGTTTATTGGAGAACCGGAATGCAACAGTCGACGCTCCCGAGAAATGTTACTCCGTTTCTTCGTAGCTATGAAACGATTTTTGGGTATGGGAACGTTTATTATTTATGAATTTTTGAATTGCTGTGCGATTCAAGGCCAAATTGGTTTATCGCAATGTTAAAAACGTTTCAGTTTTGACAGATTTCACAATATCCAGACGAAAGAAAAAATAGTGGTGAAAAATACATGGAATAAAACTTTGCAATCCTCTTTGAAAAGTGCAACGCGAATAACGGGATTCGATAAAGTAAATTCTATAAATGCAATTACGCAACGTTGGGTCTTAATGGGTTAACGAAAGTGTAAATTCTATTCTCTTTTTACTGGCCATAAAATACCGCGCTGTTCACCGGTGCGTGAAGACTATGAAAAATGTTTAATAAAGGGTGTTCGTTATTGGAAAATTTCTTTGATCCCTGTAGTATTTTGCAGAGAGACAAACGAATTAGTATTTTATTTATAGGTCAACAGTTTAATTGTCGCGTTTATCTGATTTTACGTTCGCAGAGAAGAAGGCAAACGAGTTGGAAAACTTTTCAATTGTTTTAACTTGTTTGAAGAAACCTGTGTAACGGAGTTACAATTTAAGTAATACAAAATTTCATATTGACAATCAGCAAATTTCACCGCAGTTGAAATCAATTACTATTACAGTCAATTTTCGAATAGTTCTTTGAACCTGAAGATTTCTGTGAACCCAAACATAGTAAATAATTAATCATTCTGTCTACGAACAATTGAACATCTACTGCCACACAGTCCCGCAGAAGGCAGAAAGTAATCGAATAACTCAATAAGAGTAATTCCAGCAATAAATTTCGCGTACACGTTAAGCGCGAATATTCATGGTGTACATCGGTCAAAAACATTTGATCACGTATCGGCTGTAAGAACAATTTATTTTTATACATTCGGAGAATTTATTGTTTGCCGACAATAGTTGGGCGGATAAATTTCGTGTGTGCAAACTATAAATCCCACTCGTCGTTCTTGTCAGCCTGTACATAGTAATATTTCTCTCAAGATCAATAAATATCTCAATTTATAACTGTATGATACCAAAATTTCGCGAGCGCTTCAAAAAGACGGATGACGAGCTATTGTGCGCTTTCGGTCCGAAAGAGATTGTCTAAATTTCTCGCTTTCTCGGTGTATTCTAAAAATCAATATCCGTGTACTCTCGGCATAATCGCGCTTTCTTCGTTGTAATCGCTCTGTTAATGGAGTGCAAAACGTACTACTGCTCATGATAAGCCGAACACCTTCCCCACAATAAAGCAACGCAATGTCCCAAAATATTGAACTAAACAGACCAAGTTCTTTCAACATTTAATAACAAATTTTACGATGCAGAATGTAGAATATTCCATTGAATAATTCGTAATGGCCCGATCCAGCTGCAAGATCCTCTGTGAGAAAGCTTGCCTCTTTCGGAGTTGACAAATTGGCGTCACAAACGGCGAGGACTTAGTTTCGGTACATATATGAAACGAAACCCGAAGCGGCTGGAATAAAAAGATCGATAGAACCGTTTTCCATTGGCGTCATAGAGTCAGTCGGTGGACGAAACTCGTAGAAAAATATTTCACTGTTCTAAGCCTCCGATTCGACTAAAAATCTTTGCGGTGCCTCTCGAAAACGACTGTTCTCGGGGTAAAGCGATAGGCGAACGGGCAGAACGAGACCGGTCGTTAAAGAAAACCGTTCAGAGCAGAGCCTGTGTCAGTGGAAGAAACGCAAATTGCTCGTTGCTGCCTTTTAGTCCGCATAAAAAGCTCGATTACCAACGGGTTTCCATTCTAGCGGGCCTACCGAAACGTCAATGGTCGCGGCCTAACGTCAATTATAAATACCAAGGCCGGTCGGCTCGCCATTGCGGATCGAGTATCGAGGAATCGAACCATTACGGTAAATTGAGAATCGACTACGGCCTGTACTCTGTAACGCGAAAAGATCGATTCTGTTCGTTATCCTTGGCAACGCGCTCGTTAGCAGATGGAAAAAAGACTGCGCTCGATATAGTTGGATCCCGCGTTTGATCCTTCGTCTATCTCGATACTTGCCAACTCCATAAATGTGCTTCGATTTCCACGTCTAATTGAGCAGGATTTCGATCCGGAATTTCGCATAATATCCGCCAAACATTGTTCACTCGAACTCCAGGAGCTCCTGCATTGGAATTAATTTGAGAAAATTTCATTGTGATAGAAGCAAGAGAGTTCATCTTACCGAAAAATTTTCCGTCGGCCGCGAAAGCCGCCGGGAAACCGACTTGCTGTACGACTTGTTTTGGGAAATGGGAATTTCGAAAGAGTCCATCGAAGGTCTGAAGTCGACGGAACGAAGAGAGACACATTGAAAGTCTCGATCGCGTGATAAATCGCAGTCCGTCGCGGCGATCGGTCGCGTCGGAAGAAGCCCGATAGAGGAAAAGAACAAATGGATGGAGAAGGACAGGCGAGGAAACGGCTTCTTCCAGACCCTCTCCATCCCAGAAATTTATGCGAGCCTTGGCACCGTTTCCTAGCCGCGAGCAAAGCAGAGATTATGCCATTGACGTACGCCGGACTTTTATATCTAAGCCATTGCTTCGCGACCCTGCTTTTCTTTACATATTCGAACACCGATTGACAAAAATCCTTCTTCTGCGCAGGGACTTCAACTTTGCCCATAGAATCCATTGCAAAGTGTAGCTCTAGTTGCAGGGATCGTCTCGAGCTACCATTCGGTGACAATATTCTGACAGTGGTGTGTCAATGTGGGTCGGTGCTCTATCGAAATTAGATTTTGCTTAAGTTTGAAGATCTTCAGAATATTTTGAGGATTACAGACAGGATAATATAATGAAGAGGACTTCGAGGCGATTGTAAATAATATAAATAATTCGAGCACGGTATGAAAGCATATTATATTGTGCCGGTGGAGTGAAAAAAGCGTTGACGGTCGTATCAGAAGCGATCCGAACAGAAAACCATCGATTCCCCGGTTTGATTCCGATCGCAGGAAGTCTAAATCCTTTCCTGTCTGTCAAGAATCACTGCCGGCTACGTGCAGGCGTGCGTGACTTGTCTCCCCTCGGGTGATCGAGCGATCCACGAGAACAGGCAGGAATAAATCATCTCGAACCGCAAGTGCAACCGCGTGTCTTACTTAAGTTATCCTTATCGGCGATCGACAGACGTATCATCGACCGGTTCCCGAGGATCTCTCTCTCTCTCTCTCTCTATCTATTTCACTGCCTGCCTCGCAAGGGGTTGTTCCGAAAGGGGGATGAGACGCTGCCAGTCTCGCGTGCTCAAACCGGAAAAGCCGGATAAACTGGGGAACGAGGATCTACTTCCCGAGCACGGAACTGATACCACTCGAACTTGATTAATCTTGTACAGCGTGGAACTTTTTATCAACCCGCGCCGCGCCGGCCGATTCCTGTCGAGAGCGGTCCGAGGAAACTCTATTCTGATAGAGCTATACACGTCATCATGCTAAACGAGTCGGCCCCGTATACCCAGACAACCTTAAACGCTGTGATCGAAGCAATTTATTTAATGAAGCGAGATCTGCGACGATTTTTCTAGAAGTAAATGCAAGTGAGATTTACTCGAATTAAACGGAGTGGAGCTTTTTGTATTTGCTGCTTGTATATTTTTCTTAACGGCTAGTATGTGTTCATTTATATTTTGTACCATTTTTATTCCAATATATACTTGAATAAAGAAATCCATTAAATCGTTTCCACTAACAAGATGCATAAGGGATGAAGGTACAAGTCACGAAAGATGAAAACAATATCATTTGATTGCCTCATAAGCGTAAAAAGACTGCAGCTTTCGACGTCCCGGCCGATTTTCTCCTCCACACGCCAGAATAAATAGCTCCGAGTAAAACAAAGACTTGGAAGCGCCGATTTTTCCGACTTTTGTTCCGGAAATCAGCGAGTGAAAAGACGCGGCATTGTAAAAGCGAGCGATCCGCGAATTCCTTAACGCAGAGAGGGTAATACGATTGATTTCCGGAATGGGGCTCGTGAAAACGAACGAGCTAGCCTGGCCAGGCTCGTTATCGATCCGTTATCGATTTATTACTCCCGCTGGTAACCCGTTCCTTGCGCGTCGTCGTTTCGAAATTCCACGCACCGAGTCCGGAATACCAACTTGGTGTGTGCGGGAGTGTGCGTAAAAGCACCGCTTTTGTTCACACTGCTCCCGCGCCCTATAAATCGTAGACCGCATATTTCTTTGTTGTCTCGACGATCGCGATCCCTTTTCGCTGTTTTATACTTGTTTTGCTTGTCTCTCGTTGAAGCTATAATAACGACGTTATTTTTTCCGTGAGCGCGAGCGCGTCGGTACACGATATTTTCTCCATTTTCTTGCTTGCTCGCCTTTTTTTAATCATTTTCGTATCACGCAGTGTGTATAATTTAAACCGCAGCGCGGCGGACGATTTATAACATCGCGGCCACCCCTTCGCGTCCGTTTCTCTTTTATTTCGAATGTTTCGCGTTTATGCGCGCACAAACATAGACTCTTGATCTCTCATACGCATCCCTCGCTCTCTATCCCTATCTCTCACGCTCTGCTTACAATGTGTAAATGCTCGCTACTCTTTGCGATGAAATACCTCGGAATTACCACTTTCCTGCAATATGTACCGCGGTTTTTGCGCATCGATGCTCCCACTTCTTGTTTAACCCTTCCCGGCCACGCGCGCGCGGATATGTATTGTCGACACGACGCACGCTCGCTCGCTCGTTTCGGCTTAATAACGCCCAGCGTTTTCCATCCCACGCATTTTCTGTCGGTAACGGCCTCGTTTAATAAATCCTGTCGACGCTTTAACCCTTTGCCGCGTTCTCACGTCCCTGGCCCGATCCGCAAACTAGAAATTCATTTTTAGACCCGGCGATTAGCGAAATCGGATTTCCTACTCGGACGATGCTCCGTCTTCGCTTGGAACTGTTTGAAAGCTCAGCGTCAAAGCTTCAGCAATATTTAATTGCAAGGATTCCCACGGACAAGAATATCTAAAATCTTGTCCCTAATATAATAACTAGGCTGCGGATCTTATGCATCAATGACAAAAATGGGTGGGTGTAATTTCAAACAATAAAGAGATTACAAGAATGTAGGAGTATCAGTGCATTTCTTACAACTTAATAAAACGACTAAAGAGAGAAATAAATTCCTACTTGGTTCCTATGTCTTGCAATCAATGCATACAATTTTTATTTTGTATAAAAATGGAGCAATCAAATACAGAATTGTAAAGATATTAGACGAATTAAGGATGTTTTTATGCTGTTTTTGACTCATTAAAATTATTAAAAGAGGAAATACAGGATCGTTCAGCTTCCGTTCCTTACAGTTGACTTGGACAATTTATATGTTCCACGAAGATCTGCACGAATAACTAATTGTGAGTTCGGGGACGGTAATTTGTCAACTACGGCTACAAATTCGTGTTTTATAATGCAGGAGGGAGATTCTCCGGTACCTTTCGCTCGGTATAAAGAGTCCCATCAAACTGGAAGATTTATGGGCGTGTAGGGAACGCGTAATGAATGAAATTGGAGACTGAAAAGCGTTCACAGAGGATTTTCTTGGTCGCGTTGGAACGCCATAGAACACGCATCTGCCTTTTCGGGTTGCTCGAACGGACGTGATGGGAATCGAAATAACTATTTACAGCGAGGTTACCAGCAGCGGGTCGATCACGTGTGTCTCTCTTTCGAGCCGAATGTGGGACGATACGAAACACTTAACACCGCGAATCTCATTGACATATAAGCGAGTAATTGTGTCCGGGAGAGTCGTCAGTCCGATTCCAAACAAATTGGAAATAGGGGCTCGAAGGACATCGTCGAATACGGGCAAACTATGCTTCGCTTTTGCCACGCGGACTATGGATTTGTTCGGACGCAATCAGATCACTCGTTTCACGCAGTCTCGAGGAAACTGCGCTTTGACTCGTTCGATCGATCATTCCGATCTCTAAGCAACGCGGGTATACGTATGCACATCGAAACAAAGGAAGATCGATTGGCTTTCGGTGTTTATTCTTCTGCATCCATCTTTCTTTACTGTTTCCAATCGACGGTGCTTGCTACGCGGTTTGTGGCAAACGGAGAACAATTTCAGTTAAGGGAATGCGTTCCTGTTCGATCTGACGTGGTATACGTGTTCCATTCATTTTTTATACGCCCTTCTCCATCCAATCGCAACAATTCTGTGAAATCGAAGCACATTTATTCAATGAAATGGAAAGTGAAGTCACGTTTCTAGCACTTTTCAGATCCTAACCACCCAACTGTAGGTGAATAAAAACCGTCAGGCCTCCATTCTTCGCGAAATTCGTGGATCGTGGATAGAAAATCAATGAAGCGGATGGTCGGGTATAATGATGAATAAGGAAAGCTTATCGGGAGTCCCGGACAGGGAACTTCCATTTTGATGGGCGGATAAACAGCGTGAAAGGGCGAGGCGAGAAAAGAAGGTTCTCGGGGATGTCTAATTAAAGCGTCCTCGATGATGCGATCGGGATCGTATCGTGCCGATCGACACTTTGAAATCGCGTGGAGCTTTTTTCTGTCTTTTTACGAAGGTGGCCGCAGAGGCCGCGATCGAACGTGCCCTGCGATAATTGCCGTGGCGCGAGAGCTAGTTGAGCAGCATAATTAAGCGATACATCGATCTCTCGTCCTTGCGCCCCGGTATTTCGATGGCCGTTATCGCGGCAATCTCATCGGCATGCAAGCCGATCCCTTATTACTTCCGAAATTAGCATAGCATAGCAAATGCGACGTGTTTTCGAATTTCGCGCCTGTATAAATTCAGTATTAGCGGACGACGGCGGCCCCGGGCCACGGGATGGATTGATAAACAATTATTATGGTGCTGGAGAACCGGGACCCCCATATACAGGCGAATAAATATCGGGGCGGGCACCGAAAACTGTACCACCCCGAGCGAAACAATAAGGGTAACCGAGTGTCGGGCCATGTGTCGATAATATAATCTGATTGATGTCGACGCATTAGTCGTCGCCACGCACCGTTGCCGTGTGATTTCATAGCGGATCCTGCAACCCGTCACCGTATCCCTCTCTCTTTCTCTCTATCTCCCTCGCCTTCCTCGACGTCCATTAATCAATTTATTATACTTTCATTAATGTACCAGGATGCCTGACACGTTTCGATCTCGCGAGTCTCACGTTTTTATTACACGGCTCCGACGTAATTGACTCGACTCGATGGACCTGCTGACACGTGCCACACAATGTGATCCTTCGACATTTTATACAATCCTGATCCTTCAAGGGATCTTGGGTAATGACGTTCTTCGTCGAACGACTATTTTCTTCTTTGTTTTTGGATCGTGATGTAAGATGCGGCGGAGGTCCCTTATTGAATTCTACAGGCGCCAAGAAGAACCAGTGGTTTATCAATTTCCCCGAGCACATTTCTAAAACTCATCGCCACCGATTGATCCCATTGCCCCCAATTAAACAGCCACCAATTTAAACGTACAGCCAAATGTCTCTCAAGCGCCGCGATCAAACCGAACCCGTTTAAAAGTTAATTTCTGAACAAAAACTCGAGGGGAATGTTGGAAGCGCGAATAATTCGGCAGCAGAGTTTCAAGGCGATCCGACGTATCGACGTATCGAAACTCTCGCGATGTTCGAATTAAATTAGCACGCTTTCTAAAGTTTCCGCATGAATCGGCCGCGCCGGTAACAACCGTTGAACTTCCATCCCCAAGTCCACCGATTACAACGAATTTATGAGTGCCTGTAGATAACCTGCAACGGCGAGAAGAGAGAAAGGAGATCTTTCGCTAGAGGATATCAGGAAAACCGAGGCGAAGTTTATAACTCGAGGCTGAAACAGCGATTTACCAAATTCCGTACGCGCATTTGTTCGGCGTCACGGGATCGCGCACGGTTTCGGCGGAGCATGCTTTACAAATTGTATAATGCACATCTCGAGAGGGAGAGTTAGGGTAGCGAGGGGGAGTTCCGGGGGGTCAGATGTATGCCGGTCATTTAGCAGCGAGGTTTTAAGCACGAAGTAAATTTGACACACCTGTCGTAATAACAACACTTGTCCCCGCGATCACCCCGAGATTTACGGTCGTGTCGCAAGTAAACTGCGAAGTCAAGGCCCTCTACGTCATGCTTTATTAGCGGACTTATTTAACGTCCGCTTCCGGCAACTCGGACGACTACAGATAAAGCCCGCAATCATTCTAACGCTTTGATCGAGCGCGACGAACAAAAGAATCGACGATGAACGCCATGCGGGGCGACGCGATTCGTCACTGCGACCAACTTCTGTCCCAACCTTTCCTTTTTTGTGTGTAACGCAATATAATTGTTGCTCGGTCTGTTCTTTGGTCCACTGGATTCTGAACAATTTCATCGGCAGCGATTTGAAGAAGGACCTTTTTTCATTTCTCCAAAATCAAGTTTTGTTTTTGCACCTACTTAATTTTTTTTCACAGATACATGAAATTCGCATTCTGGTGTGGTTAGCTTCCTTCTTCTAATTAGGAAGAAAGTGTTTCTTCTTTTGGCCCACACCAGTCTCCGAACTTGGTCGATCGAGACACGTTTCCTTGAACTTTCACTGATAGCTAAAAGGCCTGTGCACCTAGAGACACAGGTTATGATAATCTTGACATTCAAAAACTTTCGAAAGATTTAATCGTGCCGGCCGATCGGATGCTACCTCTCTTCCGTTGAAATTCTGCGCGAAATCGAGAACGCAATTTCCAATTTTCGAATTAGTTTACCACGGTAATCGCGGAGGCAAAGACATAAAGCGTAAGCGAATTATTTCGCTCGTTGTCGGAAAAATTGCTGGGTGAATACGAGCGAGCGTCGAGATTTACGCGGGGATAAAATCTGCAAAATGAATTTCAGCGGGCAGGTTTTCGCGGTTCGAATGAGTAACGATGTATAATACGAGATTGCTGCGAGGAAAAAGGGACGAATCTGAATTTTTATCTTTTTAATCGTCCGAGAGAAGGAGAAATTTGTTCGGCAATTTCTCTCGTGTTTCTCAAGAGGCTCCGGGCCTTCTCTCAGCAAAATTAGGCGATGATTCCGCTTTGGGAAAAAGATTTTACAATCGCAGTATTCATCATTATTACAATTCAGAGTATTTAAAAAATTTAATATTAAATTGCTCAGCTAGAGACGAAATTGGTTGCTGTAACAGCGTCGCAAATTTTACAAAGCTTTGTCAAACCCAAATCAATATTAGCGTTGAAAAATTTTGTGCACAGAGAGAATCGCTAGAAAAATATTGTACAGTCAATTTCTGTATCTTTATTGTAAATATGCAACATTTCATGCAGCAAAACACAAATTGCGAGCGTTGAGCAGAATTAAGGAGTTAATTAAATACAGTTGAAATTGACAGGAAATGTAGATGGAATGTTAACGATTTTTAAGGATCGACCGGAGTCGAACTATTTTTACGCGAGCAAAAATTTCCATGAAATCCGGCGACTTCATATTCCACGACTACGCGCCACAAAATTCGCAAATATTTTTTGTAGCAACTGTGCGCCGACGACGGTTCACTTTAAATTCATCCTGCATCCTATCATGAATATGCATCTTAGCTAGCGGTGCTATTCCGAACGCAAGCGAGAAAACACTTCTTGTTTAATTATAAAGACCGATACGTGTGCCGCTTACATAGAGAACGGTGCACATTGATTCTTCCGGAGGTACACTACCCTAGAAGTATATCTCTGACCTTATTAAGTCGCGTTTCCAATCTGTCCATCACTAAATCCCGTAATAAAATTCTTTTATGGCCGTACCACATTTACAATGCAAATATTATCATCGTATTCACATCTTTACACAAATTCGCTCTTTGTGGGTTAATTCGGGGCCTCGGAATTCAGATACGATAACAATACAACAAAAAGCCTAATCTTTATAACACATAGAATTGTTCAAAACAATTCAATATCTAATATTTCTCAATACTTAATATTTCTGTAGGCTAGGTTTCATAAATCAAACACAACAACCAGAAGAGAAACAACATAGTTCCAGTATCCCAAAGAACTCTTCCGAGTAATTTAAAGCACGCTGTCAAAGGTTCATCGTACAGTTGATTAGATTCCCGATAACACGGAATAATATTATCCCGTTAACAGAAGTATAAAAATAATTAACCTGCATCTCGGGATCCTGAATCAGTATGGTTTTGCCCGGCGCGTTGGCCCCACGATCATTATTGCATAATCGCATTCCCGCGATTGAGATTGAATTGCGCGTCCGCGGGAGATGACTCGAGCGAAAGTTCAACTAAAAATAAGAGACGGATGCAGAAGTAAGTTACGTCCGACGGCGTCCGCCTCTTATCTTCGATCTTAATTTCTCTGCTGGTGGATCCCAAGATCGGCCGATTAACGCGGAACCGCGCGAAATCCTCGCTTAACGATTCGCGCACCACAGTGATGCAAAACGTTCGAGGATCCATTACGCGTCTCTTAATTCGACACGTTTAAAAACCCGCGGGAGCTGTCATTAACTGCGGCCGACGGGACTGCGAATTTCATCTTGATGATCGTGCATCGGCTTCAAGATCGAGTTTCGTCACGCTGCACTTTTAATCTCGGACAGATAAAATTCCTGTGCAGTCGCGCAGCTACGTGCATCGAGCTGACTGAAATAATGCGATGTTAATTTCTTATCCATTTTCAGTCATTTCACCAAAATCATTTCAGAGAAACTGGTTCAACTTTTTGACCAATTTATATGTTGATCTCGTAAAACATCTATTATAACTAGACTGTATATTATGTTCTTTCTTCAATCACCTTATTCAGTTGTGAATAATGGACATCTCCTTAAAGTTCAATCTTCTTACTGTCTTAAAAATTGCGGCTACTCGTTTTTATTATAAATGCCGCGGACTAATTATTTAAGGCTTTCGACAATCAATTATTCCAAGACAGGGATTTAGAGAATCTCGAAACGCGCAGTGTGCATCATCCGATATGGATTGGAAAAATGATAGATTATGGCTTGAAAAAGAATAAACAATGGCCAGTGATTAGTAGCAAATTCTTCGATGCATTAAATTTTAGACAATCGAGATCGACGAGCACTCTGTGCAGTTCGCAAGACGACCCAAATTATAAATAGACTTGTAACGATAACAAGTGTTAAAGATAACAAGTATATCCTCTATTTATAGTTTTCCGATATCAGAACTGTAATAATGATATATCTAAGCTCCTACTAATTTGACAGTGCGTTTTCGTACAGCATTGTTTTTGTCTCTTATCGGTTTACCGATTACGTGAACGACAAAAAGAATAGAAAAACAAATGTCAAGGGACGACGGAACTGGAAAGAAAAAAGTGAACTGAACCTTTGGCAGCGTGAACGTTGTAGATGAGATATAAACACGTCTTATCTTTATACCCTACGGAATCGGCGCAGCTCTTCAGATATGAGGATTTATGAACATTTCGATAGAATGAAAAAATCAAGCAGAATAAGACTAGGGAAAATAAACTGATACAAAGAAAAACGAAAAATCGGTTCAACGAAATTCCACGGGAATGAGGAAAGTTTTCGCTCGGAACTTCCAGTTGCGTTATTATGCAAGGTCTGAAAAATTTTGCTTGACATAAGATTGCGGTCTGAATAACAGAGTCCAAGGTCCAGACAAATATTATCTCACCGGGAAAAAATTCTTTGAAAAATCCTAGAAATGGTTCCTCTGATAACGTGCTTATCGACAGAGTGATTTTTATGCGAATTTTTTACGAATTAAAGCGAGAAGAAATTTTTACGAATTTCCTATGAATGAATCGCGTCGGTGAATAAAGTTCTGGTTAATTGGAAGTTTCTATGGGAACGCGCGTCTTCGGTTACAGCGTCGAAGGAAAAAAGCGTCGGAACGTGAGAAGAACCGTAAGAAAACGCGGTTCAAGGCTCGAAACGTTTCGCCGGTGGATGGATATCCCGGCCCTCCTTTATTCCGGGTATTCGCGACTTGAATTATTTACCCAGCAGCCTCCTCGAGAGTACGCGCAAACAGCGACAAGACGTGTTTCCATGATCGACCCGTGATCCAACGTTTCGGGGTAAACGAAACGGATGTCCGTGAGAGACACAGGATTTCGCTTTTTGGATTCCGGCTACGGAACGGCTTTTATTGAGCCGCCATCGAACTTTGCCCGGCTAAACCCATTCTACCCTGTTCTCTCATACCTATTCATGCTGTGAAAATCCGAGCACCTCCGAGAAGTATTCAATAATCACTCACTTATACGAAATATTTCAGTAAAATCTATGTGAAATCAGATGGTTCTTAAAAGAATATTTGGCACATACTCAGCAGCGCAAGAACGTTTCAGCAAAAGCTATTCTTTAGAATGATGTATTAAAAATTGGAATCCTTTTTTGGAACTCGACGTAAAATGTCTGAGAATTAGAAGAGAGCAGAGGAAAAATGTTAAACAGGTTAGCCAGGACATTCAGGTGAAGATAAGCATCTTTCTTCTGCGGAACATACTATTTTCAAAATGTCCAACTTTAAGCGGTCGTTACGATTAATTTCTTTATTTCCGAAGTAGCCATCTACTAAATATCCTAGGATATAATATTATATAAATATTATATAAATATTTAGGAAGCAATACAAACTTTGTACATGTTAATATGAGAAAGTTCATTTTTCGACAAACTGTCACTCGATATTCCAATCCGGCCTACTGTGCGGAGCCCGTGTTTAACAAATTAAAGAAACTTTGGTAGGCAGACGAGTATTCGAAAGCAGATGGTGAAAAGAAAAACGATAAATTTGAAGGCGGTGGAAATCCTCGGAAGAGTGACTGGCGAGGCGTGGGATGGCTTCAGTCTGCCGAGGCAAGTGAAAGTAATTTTCATAGAGCGCGCGGTTAGCGCACACGCGCGTGTGCGCGTGCATACTACGGTGTTGCAGTCTCTCTCTCTCTCTCTCGCGGGCGCGTCGCACTCAGTGTGCAACGGATATGCAACGCCGATAAAATCAGGGACGGACAGCGCGGAAAACACAAGGACCCTATTCGCCGATTGTTCAGCTATGCGAGCTACAAAGTCGATAGTAATGACCCGGAGAGCGTGGCGCTCGAGCAACGGTTGAATTATCGTCGCAAGTAATTTTCCCGGATAATTGATTTAAACTGGTGCTTTGGTCTCTCCGTGTTAACTACAAACAGTATTTAGTTAAATTGCGCGAAATAATTGCAGTTTACCGAGCGTCGCTAAAACGTTCGACCATATTTTGATAACCGCGACTAATTGCGCCGATGAAACGCGCCACGTCAACGATCATTCTAATCACGGCTACCTGATCGATTCAAGAAAATCAATCAACGCTTCATACTGATCTTAGCACAAACAAAAGAAGATGAATTTATGAAGAAATGTCGGAAAATAATTCACAGGCTTGATCTTACTGGTTACACACAAAGATACAATCTTTATGCAACTAAAATATATTGCCTTATAATAATGACAAAATTGCATTTATTTAGATTTCATACCAGTTTTGTTTCAACATGTGTTTCAACAGGGAAGTTCACTAAAAAAATTTCTCAGAGAAAAACATTTATAATTGTAATATTTCTAAAAGAACAAGTCAGGAGCAAGTCATTTTGACAAACAAAACAAAAATTCGAAGGGTTCATGTTCCTAGCTGCACACATTACAGCAACGATATTAATAGAAATAAATGGAGTTCGCTGATAAACATCAGACAAAACTGTGGAGGGAAAGCAGCTAACAGCAGCATAAAAATGATGAGTAAGCGAAGTGGCGTAAACGTTGACCGAAACTATAGCAAGGACGCGTCCATCGGCGACCGAAGTCACGTTTCCTAGCGTCGAACATCGTGACCATAGGGAGAGGAGAGATACTATACAAGCGAGTTAAGTCGACTGGTCGTATTCAGAAGCATTTCCATCCCGATGGGTTAAACTCCCCAAACCCCCATAGCGTAGCTCCCCGGCCGCGGCACTCGTTCAGCATCGTAATTCTTCGAGGGAACGAGGATTCCCTGGAACACGATCTACATAATACTTCTCGAAATTACCACGGTCAACCCGAATACCCGCGGACACGAACTTCCTTCGGCTATAAGCGAATGTTTCCGCAGGGACGAGTAGTCTCGTGACGGTGCTCGTTGGGAAAAAGATTGCGACCGTGGTCACCGATTACCGTCATGGAGAAGAGAGGAGACAGAGAGAACAGAGAGAAATAGGAAGAAAAAGAGTGGCTCGACACGTGATCGAGAGCGAAAATATTCGGTCTTCCTAATACAACAGCCGCTGATCAAAAATGATCGACATAAAAAGAAGAATTGGTGGAGAGCGCTCGACCGTGCGATAGCCTCGAAATCGATTTAACCCACCATCAAAGAGGCGCAGGCTCCATGGAATTTTTTAGTAATTGCTATTTGCACTATATTTATTGTAATTGAAATTTTGATGGCGGTTGTTTTAACATATTTCACCGTACGTCGATTTTTTCAATCCTTGTGAACATTGTATTCGGATTAATTCAGATTCTCAAGTTGCTTGAAGAAAAATATAGAAATTAATTTAATATCAACGTTCAATGTCTTTCACGATGCTCGCCCAGTTTGCGATTGTCGTATCTGATCTTCGGTGTACAATTTTATACCGCAAATGTGATAAAGGAAAATTGGTATAGAAAACAGTATAGAAATTTTAAACACATAAATTGTATGTGGGTACTTGGGTATCGGGGTATTGCGGAGGATAAAGAAGTTTACCTAGCGAAGACACGAAATAAGAGAAGGGCGACAAAAGAGAGGGACAATATAAATTGCATGAGGCTAAACAAAGCCCAAAGAGGGAGACCGTAATAAGATCCAAGACGCAAGAAAAATATTAAGAGATAACTCAGTTGTCGGTGGTTATGGTAGCGTATTCAAAGAAAATACAGAAACTCGTTGGAGACGAAACATAGAAACAATACATATATGGATATATAGAGGAGCAGAGAATCAATAGGTCCTGGCTTATTACGAAAAACATCTTAACAGGTAGCTGAAAAAATGTTCAGAAGAGTAACACAAAAATACAAGAAAAGAAATCATATGAAAGCAACAAGAGGAACAGTGTTATTACGGATAGAATCCTAACAAGAGCCCAAGGGGAAAGAACGAGAATCCATAACGCAAGAAAAAAGCTATTTAGAACAATCCCCAAAAATGGCCACAACCACAGGGCCAAATGGAGTCCGCAGGAATTCCCAGCACGCTGCAGCATCGGAGAGGCCAAGAGAGGAACGCAGACCGAGGTCCCGCAGGGTAAGAAAAATGCTAAGAAGTAATTACGTGTCTGCGTGGAAATTAGAGCGAGCTCGGTATGCCGGGGTAGTTAATATGCTCGCGAAATTGGCCTAGGCGGTCGGTCGCAAAAGAAAACGCGAAAATTCCGCGGTGCAAAGAGGACAAAATTGGGGTGCTCGGGGTCGCCAGTTAGGGGTTAAAGAGAAGAGAGACGCGTCGAACAAGGCTAATGAAGACACCGAGAAAAAGGAAAAGTGAGAAGAGAGGAGGAAGAGAACCGGGCAGAAATCGAGAGTAGACGAGAAATAGAAGTTGAGAGGGTGGGGGGAGAAGACAGAAGGGGAGGAAGAATAGCAGAGGCCGAGTCCCCGGTGGCTTCAGTTCTTCTTTTGCCATCGGCCAAGCAACGGAGTGGCGTTTAATCCCAGCCACGACCGCATCTGTCCCTCTGCAACGGTATATCGCCGGTAAACGGGTTCTGTCGGGCTCCCAAGTTACCGGTTTCCAGCAGGCTTCTACAAGGGGGTCCCCCCAGTTCACGCAACCGAGAAGCCACGTGACCATATGGGGGGACCCCCGAGTTGTGTTTCTCTCCTCGCGAGAGTAACTTGCTCGGGTCTGCCTGTTCGACAGCCGACATTTTTGTAAGAGATTGTGACGTTGCTCTGTGCCCGGTAACGGGATCCGCGATTCTAACGACTTGCTGATTCACTTCGGCATCGTTCGAGTTTTCGAACGATTGAGCATTCTTGTGCAATTTACCATTTTTTGGAGATTTTTCTGTAATTTTTACAGAGCTGCTATTTGACGGCAAAGGATATGGGTCGTTTCAGTTACATCATCGTGGGGAAATGTGCTTGTTATAGTTTAACGATCTAATATTTAGTTTTTTAGTTAGTTTTTTCTATTTTACATATTTGTAACGTAGGTAGAATTCTGGAATAAACTCGGGAAATACGTTCCGATGAATTTGCCATGATTTCCGATCGAATAAAATATCCTGTGTTTCCATAGAAACGTAGAACTGCGACTGTGCAAAATATTATGATGAATTAAAATCGCGCGTGGAAAAAGAAGATCCGCCGCGCGGATGTTGGTGGAACGGTTCCCTGAGATTGCTGACTTAAAAAATATTTTTCCCGGATGCGAGCCGCTGGAAATACTCGGTAATTTTAGTATTGATATCGATTCGGTTCACAAGCTGCCCGAGAATTTTTTCCAATAAAATCTTGGCATAATGCGATACCGTGATTTTGCACAGGAAAGCGTAACGACTTTATTTTTAACTGCATCACGCGATCTCATGATATTGTACTCATGCACGTGTACACACATACACGTATTGTATAGGCGGAGAGCCGAGGCTAACAGCGATTTATAAACGTGCAGATCGATGTGCATACCACCGGACTTTCTAAATTGTTCAGCACATCTAATTTGTTCGGAATTATTCACTGTTCCAAAAGAAAGAACAGACAACGATCTGCAGGCCATAACTTCGAAGGAAACAAAGCTGGCCATTAATCACCGGCAAAAGTCCAATGAACTGAGATGACCTTGCGCTCCGAAATACTACGTACTCACGTGAGTCAATCGGGGAGTAACACTATAGTAATACTACGTTCACACGCGTATCTGACATAAGAGGAATTCTTTTTATGCATCTACTTATCAAGCGAGCTATTATTTTTAGTTTGCTATTATAAGAGAGCGAAATCGTAACTTTATCTTAAATTGCAAATAATATCACTGAATAACTAGCCTGCAGATCTTTATGCGAATATAAATTTTTACGAACAGATTCATAGAGAAAGGATTCGAGAAAAAAATGTTTCCGCTCTGTTAGGGGCTTCATCATATTCGAAAGGACATAAAAAGTTTTATTGCATTTCATTAAATATTTTTTACGAGTTTTCAAAGATCGAAGACGCTGTAAACGCATAAAGTCGACGATGATACTGATCGGCTACTAACACGGTTTATGTTTCCGTAAAAGATTCCCAACCCTTGTGAATAGTGTGACCACTATGCTAGATATATTTTATTCAATACACTTGATGCACAATTTATTTATATATTCTTGCGGTTCTCTTTACAATTACGATAATGCAATAATACGCGGATAATGATTATGGATAAAAATACGTTAAAAAATAAACAGCAAATTACAGAATGGAATGAATAATTCCCCTGCATCACTCTCTCCTGCATAATTCAACAAAACGAATCTTGCTTTCAAACCTCCTCGAGCAAAACAAGAAAATGTTCGATCTGATAAATCGCAATCTCATTAAGCAATTATCGATTTCCCCATCGATTTACCAAGCAAAACATCTTCAAGCGTTCCTCGGGTTCTCATTTTCTCATGAACCAAAACAATTTCATCAAGAATAAATGCAAGGATAAATATCACAAACGGCAGGACCGGAAGATCGTGTGAAGCTGTTGAACATTCGGTAAATCCCAATGAAATGCAAGTATTGATCATCCAAGTTTCCAGCAAGCTCTATCTAGGTTCCGGGTGCGCCCAAAGCGGCACCTAAAATAATTTCGTCAAGAATTACACGGGGATAGTTTATGATCGTCTCGGGGCCGGAGGTAAATGGCTGTAGCGCACGTTTCTACGAAGGGAACGGGAGCAGCAGCAGCAGCAGCAGTAGGGCGAAGGGGGGAAAAAAGGCGAAGAAGGGAGTAGACAACTTCTCCTGACTGGAAAATATAATAACCTTCCGTCGCTGAACCCGTCGGCAAGTACATAGCAGCGAAATATAAAGTATCGGCCTAGCGAGGAGAAATATGGAGAGACGGGCGTGTGCGCGCACACCAACCTCTGTATCTGTGTTCTCTCTCTTGTGTGGATGTGTTCTTTCCGTGGTGTGTGCATCGCATACCTGGCGAACACCCACACTATGGCACACGCCGGTAAGAAACACCCGCGAAATCCTTTCTCCGCGAATGGCCTCGCCTTAATATTGCATCGAGGCAGCAACTTTTCTGCTGTGAACGCGACATAGACGAGAATCGCGATCGGCCTATATACCGGCGACGATCAAAACACGTTTAAATCGATTCCTTTCTCTTTCTCTCTCTCTCTTTCTGCTCTTTGCCTGATCTGCTCGATTGTATCGACTGTTAGGATTGATCTAACGGAGAAACAAAGGAGGAAGGAGAACTGGTAAGAGGCAAAGTTTCCCGTTTCTGATCTAGCTTCTCCGGTTAACCGTGTTTCTGCGAACACCGGCAACTCGATTCCCTTGTTCACTCGCGACAACTTATTGCACAGCACAAATACACCCTCCGATGATAACGGTGTAATATTCTGACTCCGTGTGCCGGTTTCCCGATTATTTTCTTCTGCTGCTCCTGCTCCTATTTTCACTTTTCTCTTGCCACTTCATTCTTGCAGACTCTGCTAGATTTTCGGGAGTTTTATTGGAAAGGATCAGCTAGGAGTTCCTTTGCGGAATGAGACTGCAAGGTGCGACGACACAAATTAAAAAAAGATATTCGAACCGAGCTAGAACGATCTACAATTTTCTCCAACAAGCAAACACTATAAATTAGAAACAAGTGTCAGAAGCACTCAATGCATTCACTCCAACCACTCACCGTGCGCTATCACCGCACATTAGCATTCTGAAATCAAACGGGCCACTTATTTCTTAATAGAAACAGTTTCCCAATTAATTCGCAACCCAGTCCACAAACTAGAGACACGAGCGTCTGCAGCCTAGTTGGAACCAGGTTGCGAATCTGAAGGATTTATAGTCGGCAGACACGTACGGAAACAGCAGACAAACGAATTGTGTCTGTTTAAATGAATATTCACATCGCGCCGTCGTAAAATGGCAATGAACGAACAAACAATTTTCTACTTATTCCGCAATCGTATAGATCGTATCTATATACGAAGTATCCCGCGCAAAATTCAGCAGTTTACGACGGCCATTTTCCCTTTCGGTTTTCTCCGGAGAAAATGAGACCTCGTTCCGCAACGGGCTCGTCGCAGCCTCAAAACCGCGAGCCCGTATCGAGGTAGGATCGGTGTCTACGCACACGCACGCTCCTGATTCCCCCGTTGATTCACGTTACGCCATAGAGACCGACTATTGTTATACCGTTACATAATGAACGATCTCGTGGTTTATTTGACGGCGCCGCGGCTTAAAAGAAAATTGAGACCGTCGACGCTGAGAAAAACGGCCACCGACAATGCAAATGCGATTCCACCGGAGCACAGGTGATTGTACGCGCAAGCTTCTCAGCTCTGTCGGAATGAGAGCTTGTTTGGTTTTTCTCCCTTTTTTGTTTCTCCTTTTTTTTTAATGGCCGTACACCCGTGTTCTTTCTTCTCTATCTTCGCTCGTAAAATGATACTTTGAATACAAAGAATCGCGAGAACTTTTCCTCGATGTGAAATCTGCATATTTCATTGTTCCCCCCAATCCTCGCGCCGGGTTCTGCTCTCTGAGCACGCGATAAATGCCGCGGAACATTCGATCCTCCGAACCGGGAAAAAGATAAATTCTCTGTAACTCCCGTACATCTACCAGGTTCTCCAGCTAAACGCAACAGACAGCAGAGCGAAGCTGTTCCCAATTTCGTCAACCGGCTGCGACAAGTGAAACCGCGAGCGCAACACTAGAGGAAACCTACATTTAACGCTTTCACATTAATGCTCGGACCCAGTCTCTATTTTTTAACGGACGCTGCCGCCCGCAAGGAGAGACCGTGACCGTTCGAAAATCCGACGATTCGACCGCAGATGTCAGGACAGTATCGCGATAGTCGCTCTGGCCCGAGGCACTATTTTCTGTTCGATCTATCGCTCCTCGCCTTTCTCTTCTTCGCTTCCTCGACACCGGTGAACTGTTCTAACAATCTCTGTTTCTTGTCTATCCCGTCTTCGGAGGCTCCACGATTTTTTAACAGCAACTAAAATTGTTTCCTAAGCTCCACAATTTCTTCCCGAGCTGTACGATCCTTTTTCTAGGTCCAGCAATTTTTTTCCTAAGCTATGCAATCTTTCCAGGGTTCTACAACCTTTTCTTGAACTTTACATTTTGTTCTCTTGGTCCTGAAATTTTTTCCATGACTCTACAGTGTTTCTCCAAGTAATACGATCTTTCTCTAGGTTCCACAATCTTTCTTCACCTATACTATTTCTTTTTCCAGGTCATGTAATTTATTTCCTGAATTTTCAACCTTTCCTTGGATCCTATAATCTTTTTTCCCCGAGTCTTACAATCTTCCCATATTTTCCTCGTGGCCAGAAGCCACGTATCGAAAGTGCCTATCGAACAAGACGGCCCTGGTCGAAGTCACCGAACTCGGTTCCTTTTCGAAGATTAGCCTCGACGGCTAATAATAAGAGCGCGATAAAACAGCAAGAACAAAAGAGACAGAGGGCGGGGGAGGGAGAGGGGTTAGGAAAACGCGAAACTCGAGAGCGTGCCGCGGTTGCAGCCTCGCAGCAGCCCGATGCACCCGGTGTGCATCCGAGAACGGCTGCGTTTGCCAGGAACTGGTAATAAACTTTTATCTCGTGACATGCCTACGTTTTCTCGGAGCACGCGTTTTCTCCGGCTCTCTTGTTGGGGCGCGGTCCGCCGCGGAAAAGGATCGCCGCGCCGATAAAACGCAGTTCACAGTGAAAAGAGGAGAGAACCCAGCCGATGCATCGCGATGCCGCACCCCTTGCGAGATAAAAACTTTAGCAGTGGTTGCTGGGAGCACGGGGGAACGTCTGCTGGCCAAGGAAGCGCTTTCAGATTCGTAGAAATCGTTCGAGACTCGAGGATGTTCCACAATTTTTCAAATGAAAACATATTTAACCGCACCGCGTAATTGCTGGGTAGTGAATGAGTCTGATCCATCACGTTCCGAGGTGAAACGTTATTGTGAGAGAAACAGGCAGGTGTGCAATCGCCATAGAAGTTTTTAACCCTCATCCGTCCCTGATTTCAGGAACTGAATCTGTCCCGCGGTGTCCGATTGACACAGTGGTAAAAGATCGATGAAATAACAAGGCAGATTTTTCGATGTTTTTTTATTCAAATTGAAGAGTTAACATTTAAATCTCAGGTTTTCCGGTTATGGGTTTCGCATTAAAAAAATAAGAGTTACGAAGTTTCGGACAAACTTACCTACAAATAACAGAATAGCTTATTTCGGAAGACTCTGTCAAATTGACACGAGGGACGTTAATGCGGTCGTGGGGTCTTATGCCCGAGTTGGACATTAATCGATTAAAATTTTAATCAAGATTGATTGATTAATGTGTACGATTAAAAAAGTAATCATTGAAAAATCGACGATTGATTCAATCGATTGATGAAGTTAATCGTCAATCATTGATTAAACAAAGAAATCATCGAAAAATCGACGATTGATTCAATCGATTGATGAAGTTAATCGTCAATCGTTGATTAAACAAAGAAATCATCGAAAAATCGGAGATTGATTTAATCAATTGTTGAAGTTAATTGCCATACGGTTTATCCATAAATTGTAATAAGAAGGGAGAGAGAGACAGAGAGAGAGGGAGGAGAAAGCGGATGGAGAATTGACAGAAATAATAATATTTCAACAAAAACATGTTTATCTTCAATAGTTTTTTTTTTACAAGTACATTACAGAGTATTACAGAATGTAGTGAATAACGAGAACGTTAGTAACATTGTGAAAAGGAAAGAAAAAAAAATGAAAGGAATGTAATCGTTAATCGCAATTAACGACTAAACTAGAAGTTTAACTGTTATTCCCAATTAACGATTAATAAGTATTTAATCGATAACCGCAATTAACGATTAATAAGTGTTTAATCGTTAACTATCAATCGCAATCAACGACTAAACTAGGAGACTAATTGTTAATTGCGATTAACGATTGAAGTAGAAATTTATTCGTCAATCGATATTTTTTTATACAAAGTAAAAATCAAGATTGAGTTTGTGACAAGCATCCGATCACGTCCGTAAAAATGGCGAATCTGTTTGCACTGTGACGATAAGGGACTGCGATTCTTTTGACGGTGCGTTGAAAAGCATTGTAAAACGGAAAGTTGAGCCCCCTAGGTGGACTGAAAATTCCCCCTCGGGACGATATCCGTGAAGAAACGTAGAAAGTCCCGCGGAAATATCGCAGCCGCGACTGAGAAACAAGGGGAACAAAGTTAGGGGAAGTTTCGCGCGCGGTGCACCGCACCCTTTGAGCCGGTGGACTTACTTCTGACGCGGAACTTGTTCATTGCACCGTGCACCCGGTGCAACGTGAGCGTCCACAGCGATTCTTGCAATGGTCTTGTAATATAAAAGCGATTGAACAGCTGGATTCCGGAGCTACACGTTCGGCCGAACGCCGCGCCGCACTGCGTGGCCCGCTGGGAACAGCTTCTTCAAGTCATGTTGTTCTGCGAAGCTTCTCCTCCTCGAAAACTGCCTGCTTGGTTTTCTGAATTTTACACTGGCACAACTCTCGTAAATCGAATGGACTGTGAATTTTTCAAGTAACCGGAGTATTGACAACTGTATTTTATAAATGAGCTTTCATAAAATTTCCAGTAAAATGAATTTACTGAAATCATTTCTGTCGGCTTGCATTTGTCCATATAAATCGTAGATCAGCATAAAGTGTTTCGCTATCTTCTAATTATCTCTTCAGAAAATTGTTAAATAAGCTGCGATAACGAGTAAATTAGAAAACTGCACGTTTCTGCAATTTTATTTGTTGTGTACACGTTGCACAAGACGCGAGAACGATAAAAACAGCGGCCAAGATGGCGTACGGTTGCAACAGTCTGTAAAAACGACCCAGTTCCTGAGGGCGAGGGTTAATGAATGTTCCAAGAATTCAGGAGCGGCGTTTTCACGTGTTAATTAAAAGATGCAACTTGCTGACCGAACTAATAAAATTATTTCTCCCGGAGTAATAATTCGTGGAACTTCTCATCAAGTCTCACAGTTTGAAAAACAAACGAGACCCCGACGTTAAAAGCCATTTTAACTTTGTTAATGCCTCGGGCTATTTTTATTTTTAAAAAAATATACATCCTGCGATGTTGGAGTTTCGTAGCTTTGAGGGAGTTAATCTAAACACCTTCTACACATTTATTGTCCGTATTAATTGTATATCATAATACATTAATGAATTCTGTCACTTACTAAAAGCGAATGAAATTATATATGAAACTGATGAATTTTTTGGAAAAACAGCTAGGAAAGATTGGAAATGGAGAAGATTTGCAAGCTGAAATTTGCGAATATACAGAAAACATCGGATTGAATCGTCGGACACGGTTCGCGACCGACGAGCTTGAATCGTGGGATTTTTATTCCCGCGGGCGGCATAACAAGGATTGCAAATTAGCGAGAGGAACGAGATGCCTCCCCCGATAGCTGACTCGGTGAAATTTTCGCGCGCGCGAACCGCAAACGAATAAACAACCGGCCTGTGAGTTCGACGGCTCGCGAAAAGCCCCCGGCCCAGCCTCGGCTCGGCTCGGCTCGTGAAAACCATCGTTACGAACGTGATTTATAGCCGCTCGATCATGAGACTTTTAGGTGGCGATAACCGTTCGGTCAGAGCCGAGTGTCGTCGTTCGAAAGGTTGTAAAATTTTTCCGCGTAACGTCATTGCGATCTGGAAACATGGACTCGTGTAAAACCCGACGAGATCCACTGTACGCGACCACGTCGTGTAAAGATGTAAAAATGTTATTGCTTCTCGCGGCCACTGGAACTATGTATGTAACGCGTGCAAATAAAATTTAGTGTATCCGCGGAGAAACTCATCGATCAGGAATTCATTCTATAATAAGAAACAAAGTTCGTAGTGCATGCCACAGGTGAGAATTTAGTGAGATTAACTTATCAATTATTATGATTGTACGATCTAGTCAGTCGGGAAACTGTTATTAATTTTTCAGCAGAATTCGTGTGAAACTAATTTGTTTAGCGCCGTCCGGGGGGCTCCTCAAACGCGCCACGAAGCAGATTTCCAAGACCGAGAACATCGCCGGAACGACCATAAGCGCGGCACGGCAGTGCGAGCGTGGTCGTAAACATAATTAACGAGGACACGGTTCCGGTGATTTCGATGCACGGCTGCGATGCGTCTCGAGAGCGTACGCGCTAGCTATGAAACTGTGTGCGATTTGTCCGTCGAAGGTAAAAGTTGTCGGATATCGGTGTGGCGCGATGGTGAAAACGGTAGCGAGGATTATACATAGTGTGCCGGCCATAGTTCGTGATAGGTTTTAATGGTTTTTAGTGCAGCGACGGCGCGGCGGATAGTTCAATTTTTTCCCTCGATGCTAGACGGGTAACCGTGTATGCGATAAGGGGACCGGGTTCAAGCGCGGAACAATATCTCGTGAAGATTGCTTTTATCAAAGGCAGTAGATATCGCGCGCAGCCTCTCGCGTGAACTAACTATTAAAAACACTCTCGTCGCGGTCCGTGGAACGGTCGCAACCGATATAGTTGCTGTAATATTCGAGGTATCGCGATCCCGGGTCGGGGCATTAAACTTGAATCACGCGAAAGTAAAACCTGCGGCGAGACGCATTAGCGCGGCAGCCGCTCCCGTGTCGAGATCTGACATGTAGGTGATCGTCGTAAAAATTTAACAATGAAGTCGATGGAGAACGATAAGGCGCGCCGATAAATTTAACACGACAAATGTGACCGGATCTATACGGCCGTTTTCACTGCCGGTTGAAAACTGCAAAGAATCCTGCCACCACCACACGCCTGTTAATTGAATTTCTTCGTTCAATTATTATCCAAAGGTTTACGCGACCGGCGACCGTCATAAACCTGGAACGATCCGTTTCCGGGGTATTTGCTCGCTCGGGCTCTTAACGACGCAGGATGTGGCGAAAATCGGGACAACACTTCCGACGAGGAAACGATTCCACGCATATCGACAACAGGAAAATATAAAACTATGTCTGTTTATGATCCCGCGCTTTATCCCGGAGAAAACCGCCATGAGAATGCACAGCAATGGTCTCTTATCTCCCTCATTTATCACTGCGTCTATCGGAGATTACATTCGAGACCTGACAAACTACAACGGTTTTAGTCGTCACTTAACAACGCTATTATTCGAAAGAAATTTTAATGCTCCCTTTTAAAAGTGCCCGATAATTCCAGCGAATCAGTCTGGTCCGTCACGCTCCGGTGTGAAACGCTATTCGGGGGAGCCGAGTCTTTCACGTCTGCATTTTTCTTTTGCTATTGTCGAAATTATACAAATGCTTCATGCAATCGATCATAAAAATTTTTCTATGCATAAAAGTCTGCAGTCTGATTATAAAACAACATATGCCTATGTATATCTCTTCGGAGCGAAAATAGAAACTGGAAGGTGGAAACGCTGGCAGTCTAATAAAAAAAACAACAAGCGTGTTTGCCCAGCATCCGAATTCAATTTTTCGAAAGAAGCGAACCATGAAAAATTCCTAACCAAGGTGACAGTTTATTTTTGTTTCCCCAGATTTGATTCTTGGCTCTACGCGATTCTGTTCGTTCGTGGAAAATTGTTAGTGACAAAGTTTCAAGAACCATTCCGCATATTATTCGTTCGAAGAAGGTCTCCCGCAAAGCCACGAAAAATCCTGAAAGCCTTTCAAATAGGCTTAACAAATTTGAATGACCTTGGAAGTTCCGAGGCTCCCGAAACTTTCGAACACCTCTAACTCTCCGAGTCCCTAAGTGTACTTGGAGTTTTTAAGACCCTTCGGAATAAGTTATTAATTGTTAGGCGAGAGCGCTTTCCGAACTTCCATGTCTCCGATAACGTTTGTTCGACGAATTCTATCTTTCGTTCGTGGCACAAAATTCGTAAAGATCGAAGTTTGATCAGAATGAAAATAGATTCCTCTCGACGTTGAATCGACGGATAAATAACTCCGTCGATTGGACAATAGGACGTGCCAAAAATACGTGAAAAAAAATTGACGAGTTTTTCGGGGGAAATCGTGAAAGATCCGTGAACAGAAAGCACATTCACTGGTCTATAAAAAGTCCAGGTTATACGGACCGCCGAGCAAAGTTCGAACGGGAGCGCCTCGCCGAGGGAATAATTGCGCGTCGGGAAACGAATATCCACTCACCTGTCCGTAATTATCGAATCCGTATTTGGCGGCGATATCGGCAGCAGCTTCCGGTCCATCCGGCACGTGTACCGCAAATTGATTGCTGTAGATTGGCGTGGGTCGCGGGCGTGGCGCGGGCTCCGATTTCACGAGGGCACCGATCAGCAACAGAACACACAACGAGCTCGGTTTCGCGACCATCGTCGTCATCTCGTCGAACCGGAAGTGCTCGTCGGAGGACTATGACACGCGTGGATCCTTTCGGATAACTCGAGAACGCCGCGACAACGCACGCACACGGAAACTAGATCACCTTTGGAATCCCGACGCGAGGCCGTGGTTTACTTCGCATTTAATTCGTCCGACTCGTTTTTTAATTCGATCAACATTCGAGTTAACACTTTAATCAATTCGCCGAGATCATCGCCGAAATCGCGAACGCCCACGCAACGAAGCAACAACAATTACTATAACAGAGATGAACCACGGATGGACAAGTTCGAAACCGAGACGCGATCACTGTGAGAATTTCTTTTTTTCGATCACCACTACTCTCCGAAGGCTTATCTGCAACAGAAAGAACAGGGAACAGTTTAGTTTCGAGTCGTTTTGTTCAAGGACTACGGGAGGATGTCTCGGGATCCCTGCGGTGGGACACGATACTAATTATCTCGGCGAGGATTTCCCCCGTTGCGAGGATAACAATGGTAATACATTCTAATCTAGCAGTTTACTCTGCTTTTTTCTGGACTGCGGTCCCGCTCGATAAACGCGCGCTGATTGCCGCGAATTTGCACGTTTAAAGCTCGAAATTGTTCAAGACGGTGCGAAAGGTTCGAGAACGCTGAATTTTATCGGTTTCCGTTTTTTCTGCGATTTACATCGAGTAGCTAGCAGCCATAAATTGAATTAACGCGATAACGACTTTATTGTTAGCCCGATTATACACTGCGATAGGGAGACGAAATTAATAAATTCCGCGTTCTGAAAATACTGTTCTGATCTAGGATTTGTCGGAGCTTATCGTTAAATTATCAACACGACGGGCTGGACGTTCGCCAGGCGGGAGCAGGAAAGAGAGAGAGAGAGAGAGAGAAGGAAAAAAGATATGGAAGAAAGAGAAGAGAAATTCGAACAGGAGGACGGCCGTTCTTTCTTTTGTTTCCGTTCAATTTCCCCGAGGAAACGATTGCCGGCGCATAATGCAAATCAATATTGCTGCGCCATTCAGAGTTACGGCAGCGAGGGGACAATTACTCGTCGAAAGAACGCCGCGCCGTTTCAAAAATCGAAAACCGATAGAGAGAATGTCCCCGAGCATTTGGCACGTGTCGGCGGCTGCCGCAAGAACTTTTAATAAAATCAAAAAGCTCCGGGAGGCCACTCGGAGTTACAAAGACAGGAAGCTCTGGCGGGATTTTCGAAAACCGTGTTAAAATGGTCGATAAACTTCCCTGGATTTCGTTGGATCCTTCTGAGTCGAGAGGTAGAGAGAGAGAGAGAAAGATTGTGACTCGACAGAAAACAAACGAGCCAAAGTATATTAATCATTCGCGAAATGATTGTCATTTTCCGTAAACACAGAGGAATGCCCCACGGGCCGAGACGCTCTGATAACTTTCGGAAAAAACATGCCTCGCGGAGAAAAGACCGACACACGTCTTTTGTGCCTCATAAACCATCATATTTTTATTCTTTTTATCTTTCTTTCTCATTCGTGGATGGACGGCGATTTATTAAAAGAAAGCAGAGAGGACACAAAGAGAGATCGGACCGTGGATTTTATGCATTCATAATGCACTTGTTCCGCAAAAAGTAATGGCCCCAATGCACGAAGTTCTTCATTTTTATTCGGCTCTTTGATTATCCCATTGTAGTCACTCTTTGAGGCGATCACGCTTAATGGTATGCGATAAAAAAACAAGCTGGCGAGCTGATTGCGGCCGCGTGATTGCATGCAACCAATTAAAAAATGCTGTTTCTGGTAACAGACTGGCTTTGCGGCTCTGATGTGTCGCTCAACTTCTGCTTTCATTCCGCTTTGTAGCTATCATTTCTGCTTTAAGGATCGCGTTGAAATTCTTTCTATATAGTTACTTTAATATGTAGTTCAAATATTAACCCTTTGCAGTCGCAGCTATTTCTATGATTTTTTCATTTTATGGATATGAAATTTAGTGTTCGGATACTTCGCATTGTGTGAGAATTATTTTACATCAGGTTGCAAGGAAGAGGAAGCAAAAGAAAAAGAAAATGAGATGAGTACATACGAAATGCTGTAGAGTGTTTTTACATCAAGAAAAAGAAGAAAGAAAGGAGAATCGCGTTCGAATAAATTCGCGCGATAAATCGCGGCGAAATATTCGCGCGTCCTAATAAAAAGAAAGCCGCGTCTTTCGCGCTCGGGTCCAATTTGCCTGTTAAACTGTTGCGCGCAATAGTAATTTCGCCGGGGGATCTCCAGTTAACTCGGAGGCCCGCGTCGAACTCGAACGGCCTTTCGCTCGTTTCGCGGTAACTATCGACAATACGACCGGTATATCGACTTCTCCCTTTGCCGGGGGACTCGCGGAGCTACTTGCCGAACTTCCGCGAGCATATATACACACACACAGACAGACACACTCGTGAACAACCTCTCGTGTTGTTCCCGTTCGGTCCAGGGGAGCTCGGGACAGGGACGACGATTCCGGACGAGTACCCAATCGACGGGGCGCAATCCTGACCGATTTAGCCCGATCCTGTTCGTCGACGCACAACCGGTTAATGACTGTTCTTCCGTCATTGACCTGGTTGCGTCGACGAATTTTGTTAAGCGACCGCACGCCTCTACGCGGGATCGGCCATCAGGAACCCGCCCCTTAACTGACCCCGTTGAAACAATTAGTAGATCACGTGCCCGGATAACTTTATCGCCGGCACCGGGCTGAATAATGAACCGGCTAATGAACCGACCGAAAATTCGAATTATTATTTCATCCGCGATAAGTCCCGCCATGCGAAAGCTACGACGGTTTAGCGATCGTTTACTTCGGTAATTACTGTTAGCTGCTGAGCGATTACAGGATCTCGTGTTGGAGATACACGCTGTACTAATAAAATCAGGGTAACACTGAAACAACCTGGTCCTTCTTGCACTGGACCACTCGACTATTGAGATTGTAAAGATTACGAAAATAATCCAATCAATTTCTAGAGTGTTCTAGAACGTTGTAGTACGTCAAACTAAGCTCGTAGGAATAACTACAAGCGATGCTACCATACGTTGACCGAAAAGCGCTCGTAAACAGCGTCCGAATCGACTTTGTCATAAAAACAGTGGGTACTTCATGAACCGCGGAGCGCAGACAATAATTTCGACCGCAAACAAGCGACCCTTGTTGATAATATTCATTCGCGAGAACGGCAAAACACACAGCTGAGCGGGGGCGTCGCATCCCGCGATCAATATGCAACGACTTCGTAAATTTCTATTTAACTGAATGCCAAAAAACCAAGAGCGGGGCCAAGCATATTACACGTAATTCTCATTCATGAAAACGGCGAAACGTTTTCCAGCGAACAAATAGAGAAGAGGTGGTGCTTTCCCGCGAATCAATATGCAACAACTTCATGAATGTCTATTTAATTGAATATTACATAAACGTTCTATGTACAACGGGGACATCGGACGGTCGGTCGAACGATCGGCATTAATCGAAGTTAATCGATTCGGCCGAGATGAGCCGACGGTTATCTAACAGACCGATCGAATCGCTAATAAACCGTGGAGTTATGTTCGACATTGGTGTCATCGATTCGCGTGTATTTTTAACTCGTGCGCAGCGGCGCCGATCGGAGACCACAAAGCAACCGGCAATTACCGCGAAAATTGTCGCGCCCATAATTCCTCTCTCCCCGAGGATGATTCCGCGAATCTATGATAGATTGGAGGGTAAAGAGCCGTCGAATGACAAGAGAAAGAGAGAGAGAAAAAAAATGTAGGTATTAGAGGCACGCGGTGATCGAATAAAGGCGGCGAGAGAGTCAATTGTAATTACGCGTCGTCGTCCGGGGCATGCAAGTTTGTCGCGTGAAACGAGCCACCGGCAGAACAGCTGCACGATATTTCTGTTCTAATTACAGAGCAACTACGAGCAATTTAACTTACGTCCATCAGCAAAAAAAAAAGACCGGAGCCTGATAAGACGTATCGGGCCTAAACACCCGCCGAACTACCGTCAGCCCGATACCAAAATTACCGGAAGCTGTTTCAACATTTTTACACGTTCGATCACCTGATGTGAACTACCCGAGAGTCGAATCTGTAGAAAAATATAATTGGAGAACAAACACAACATTAACACCGCTTTCCAAAATCAATTTGTTGGAAAATGAAGTCGTTTTGTACCTTAGAAAATTTCATTTGGATATCAACCAGGTGATTGTTACTCGTCGTTCTTGGTTTTTCGTCAATTAAAAGTTGTTTTGTAGTAATAAATTTTAATAACATTCCCACCGCAATTTTACCGATGGAAACATTTCAATTAGTGAAATAAATTTCCTCTTTATTCTGGCCTTTAGAAAATTGTTCATACAGATCATTTGCATGAAGAACTAGCATAACAAAATTCTTAGTATTAGAAGAGGATTAGGAGAGATCGTTGAAGAGCCTATCGAAGATGTATTGCTCGGCGATATTTTTTCAATTTGTATCGTGCAGGTTGGCACAGCGTGTTCTAATGTCGCCTGCATCTGGGAACAAGCGTCTTCCGTGCTGAATTCAATTACCAATGACACGAGTACTCGCCGAGAAGACGCTGATGACGACAGCATCGAACAAACACATGTCTGGACGGTGCGATGACAACTACACTAATGAATACGCGGGCCACGAATAACGATCCATGCCTCGTTTCCATAGGCGAATAATGAGAGAGCAAATAGGACAGCATCTCCCGGATTTTAAACACGTCGAAGGTCGGAGCGTTCCCCAGTTTTTTTTCTCTCTTCTTATTTGCAGCTAACAAAATACTCTTGAATGCTCTATTAGCTCACTAACGAACGAACGTTTCCCGATGGTCCAGTTTGCTTACTGGAAGCCATATTATCCTGAACCTGGCCAAATTGAACCAAATTGAATCCCCGAGCTGTATAAAATATATTTGCTTTTGCTCATTCTGTTCCGCGTTAATTAATGGACTGGCAGATTTCTACTCCACGTATTTTCTATATTTCATTTTGCAGTCTGTTCATTTCACAGGCGCTACAGGCATTTAGTTGCGAATCATTTAAATTAGTTGAACATTATATACAACAGATTTGTCTAATTCTTAATAATTCTTATATTTAATTTAACTCCGACCTAGAACTATTCCATTCTATTTCATTCCATTTTTTCATTTTATAGATATGAAGCTCGTATAATATCTCATACAATACTTTTGCATTTAATCTACTGTTTTCTTGTCACAGGTGCTTCAAATCCACTGTCATTTATTTCATTTTTGTTGAAGCAGTAGATTAAAAGTGAGTATAATTGAATCAATGATACTAAACCTTCGGCAATCGTGGGGTACACTGTTTCGACAGCACTTGAAACGAGCACTACGCGAATCGGAAGTGAACTGAACCAGCTGGGTTCGACGAATCTCACATTCGCAGTGGCAACGACCGCCATTCTGACTGCCACGTGACCAGTATAAAAATCCCATTGTGCCTTGTCACATTTGAATTTATTCTAATTTTCACCCGCATCTAAACGAACCAGAAACCAACTGTCATGTGTCAGCGACTCACACATGTTTTAGTTATCGCCATCAGCAGCCTGTCGACCTTTCTGAATTTAGAGTAGGACTGTGAATGAGGTTCGCAAATATTTCTGGTTATCCAAATAAATTTGTCCAATTACTTTTTCGGCAGAAAATAAAATCTTCAAAGTATACACCAGACAATCGAATTAAATAATTAAAGATACTCTGATTTTCTGCAGCATTAATTTACGTAGTACATGGTTATTATGAACACGATTGTGTTTACAATAATCACGATTCAGTATTTAGACAATATTTACTGTTTGATCCGCAAATATTGTGCAACGCCGTAATTACTGTTAAGTTTTAATTGCAAGTAATTACGACAAAATTGTTTTCGACGGTATCTATCACACCAGCTGGAATTCCCAGAGCAACACACAACCGGTGCCTCGACATTAATCGACCAAGGTCGGGTCAGAAGGCAAACAAACATTCAAATTCGACCGTAAACGGGAAAACCAGCGAGCAGATCGTGGTTCGCGACAGGCCTAACGAGACAAGGCCAAAAAAGAAAATGCAAAACAACCATCGTACCGACCTCTACAAGCAATCTGCCTTTTTTTCTCTCTGCGGATCGCGTGTAACGTTCCCTGAAAAGACAACGCTACACGCGAACCAGGCCGCCGCCGAGCAGAACGAAAGAGAGGAAAAAAGAGAAAAAGGAAAAGAGATCGAGGAAATGATCATGGAAACGTGAGGTCGCCTCATGGCTCGCGAAACCGTAATTAGTTTCGGGGCCGGAGAAGAGCGTTAATCGCGGATAAAAGTTTTCGCAAGCTCGCATGATTGCAGCATCGGTGGGTCTGATTTTCTTTGAGTCCCTGTAAAATACGATTCGCGCGGATCGATGATTTTTCGCTGGCCGGAATGGGGACCGGATCGCGCGTGAAACGCGACTCGTTGCTTTCACAGGCTTTTTCACCGCGTTAAGCAACGCGCTCGCGTACGATTCGTACCGCGCGATCGCGGTCAGCGTGTGTATTTTCGATGAAAGTGAAAGAATATGCCGATCAACGACCCCCAGCACCTGCCACTCGGGGAGAAATTTGCGAACGAGGCGCCGGGTTACCAGACTGTGTCATTGAAAATATACTAGACCTCGATAACTGTTCCCCCTAACGCGGTCCGTGCCGCCAATCTAACAGTTCATTAAGATTTTAGCACTATTCGGAAGTTTAAGGGTACAACAGGTCGTTGGACTCGTTTTGACATCAGTTACAATATTATGAAGTCAAAAAAGATATATATTGATCTTTAAAAATTAAAGATGACCTTGATTTTTTTATAGGATAAACATTTTTTGTATTGAAATTTGTAGATCGCTAAATGTTGATTAACTTTTCTTGAGAATATATTTTTGTCTCATTATCGGAATTGCCTGAAAAATCAGGTCCAGTTTTGAAGTAAACAATAATCCATCATGGTATTCACAAAATGTTAATTTTTAAATGCTTATTCTAATTATATAGCTAATTATTTAGAAAGTAATGTAGATGCATTAAATACCGATATGACACAAGTCATTTTTTACCAAATGAACTGCTAACAAGGCCTCGAACAGAGAATTTCAATGTCTAACTTCGTCAAACATGTTAAAATGCAAGGTACGTGTCTAGACTCCGGAGATTTCAACGATTTCATGGCTGCCGTGGCTAGATCCATTCAAATTAGACATTCTTATGCAACAATTCGTTTTTACATACTTTGTTAACCTACTTCTTCACACCATCGAATTATCCAAGGAAAACATTCCCAATCCAAAGGATTTGCCCTTTGCACTCGGAGCTGTTTTAACTCGAAAATTAAACATATCTTCCGACCTAGAATAATTCCATTCAGTATGATTCTTTTCATCTTATGAATATGAAATTGATATAATACCTCATACAATACTTAAATGTGTAGTAATTGATATATCTCAAATAATACATAAATGTGTGGTGATTGATATAATAACTCGTACAATACTTAAATGTGTACTAATATTGATTAGATACCAAGGTGGTTCGGAACCCACCGTGATAAACAGTAGGTCCCGCTGAAAATTAGGCTGAAATTAGGCGATAGTGAGAGTGGAAGAAGGGAAGAATGGTAAATGGATTTGGAACCCTGAGGGGACCAAATATTATTACTTTACAATTTACATTTTAATTGATTAGATACCAACATATTTAATAATGTAAACAATATTTTGAGTAATGGTAAAGCAAATTGTAGGCTGAGGGTTAAAACAATCCACAAAGGGCCAAGGACCTCGCGGCTCCGACGCTCGCCGCACGTCAAAATTCGCCGAAACGAAGCAGGAAAGCGAAAGAGAACAACGGAACGAAAGTGCAGAAAGTGGCATAGCTCGGAAGGAGTACACGTACTCCAAAAAGAGTACACGTACCGCAAAAAGAGCACATCTGGTAACCCTAACCGTTCCCATCGAAACACGCGTTCAACGGCCCCGAGAACAGAACCGGGCCTAGCTCTGTAAAAACACTGCAGACACGAGATACATGCCACAACACAGAGAGAGAGAGAGAGAGAGAAGTTTCACGAGGAGAAAGTCACTAGGAGGCACACGAGGACGCGATGTCAGCTGACAGAAACAAAGGCCGCGCGAAATAGGGAGAGCGATCGGTCTCCATCTCTCCTATAGGAAACATCTACCAAAAACATGGGACACGGAGAGACGGAAAACTGACAGGTCTATTCAGCAATTCTGGAAAAAATTCGAGGGACAAGTTCCAGTTGGAACTCTGCGGAAAAGGTGTCGGAGGATCCTCTACCTACTAACGGAAACACGAGGCACGCAGAGGGACAGAAAACTGACAGACCTATCCAGTAATTCCCAAGAGAAAGAACTCGGGGGGCACAGGTCTCTTTCCAATTGAAAAGGGAAAGGTGTCAGAGGCATAAAACTGATGGATCTACCCAACGGTCCTTAAAGAAATGCAAATTCGAGGGTCTATCATAAATTCTAGGAGATAGCAAATCTGAAAATAAAATTCGAGAGGAGGATGTCTTCGAGAATGAAAATCTAAAAGAAAGATCTCCTTTACCTGGTCGATGTATCACGGTGTCTCCGTGCTGGTTGTCGGTGAAATTCCAGCGATCTTCCGGGCGTGCGACACGACTGTCAACGACGTTGGCACGCGAGACACGGGAACTGACTATGTTTTGGCAGTGGTTCGCGGCATTTTCTTCCGTCACGAGGTCCCCGGTTCAGAGTCAGACGGACGAGGACATGCGACCGCGAGGACACAACACCCGCGCACTCAAGAGTATACCCGATGAGAAGCGAGAATAATTGTCAGAGAAGAGAGAAAAACGAAAAACCGACGGATCCGAACTACCACCGATCGTCCTAACCACTACGGGCCAAGTGTAGCACCGCACTGACTGCTCTCGCCGTTCACCAAGGCGATAAACAAACTCGTCGCCTCTCCCTCGCGAGTCTGCCCTCCTTCTCCTCTAGCTCTATCCTTCTCCAACACGCAGAGAACTCTCTCTCTCCACCGAGCCAGCACCGAGTACGCTTGAACGAATTGTCTGTCTTTGTCTCGCGAATGTACTCGTGGTACCGTGTCATCTCACTCTACCTAACCCCCACCAGCTAGCTATACACGTGTCCTTCTCGCACGGACTCGCCCTACTCCTTTTACCGATTCATCCGACAGTGCTGCCACCAACCAACATCCCCACTGTCGCACAGAAGACTGCTCTCTACCCTGTCACCTGGCGTTCTCGATTTTCTCACGTTCACCGGACTCCTTGTTCGATTCAGACCGCAACGCACCTTCGAAACTGTTCTCGTCCACCTGCACGCACAATGTCACTCGCGGATGGCCCAACTGAGACGCGTTTACGCTGCTTTCCTCAAGAGACAACGCAGCGTGCGACATGTTTTGACACACTGACGTTTCGTACTGCCTCAACCATTTCGGCCCGATGTTGACACCTACCGGAAACTGGCGCAACTGCTTGTGCGGTTTCCGGGCGTTGGTTAAGTCTGTGTTTTAGTCTGTGATGTCGTTTTAGCTTTTTGGAGATTGTAACTGGTTATGGTGACCAGATCTCAGATCAATTTAGTTACTTATGGAGTGTGGAAGCACACTATTGTCCCACAATGTGAGATTACCAACTTTGGACAACATGTGTGACGGATGTCGGTAATATAGATTGTTGTATATTATCTTGACAATATAGCAATCTACATTATCGACATCCGCCACATCTGTTCCTTTCTTGTACCCTCCGTAGAATATAGAATTAATCATTTTGGAACAATGTTTATCCTGCAGGATCGAATTCATTAACTGGAGGTAAGAGCCTAGAGCCCCCTTACAAGAGATTATGGAACAACAAGGAGGTAATCAAAATGAATAAACATAGATGTCTTTGCCAGCGCATGTGGTAGTTCATTCTTCTGCCGCAGCTGTTGATAGTCAAATGGCGGTAGTATCTCTCCTCCATCTTGGTTCATGCCTTTTCCGATACACTAGCCACCATGGTGCGTACGTTTTGATATTTTCTAGTAGTAATCCGTAAAACATATAGCAATCCCTAATTAAATGTGTAAACGAATCACTTTGTCACGTACTAATAGATACACTGAGTAACAGAATTGAAATATTATTTGTTCAAACCAGTTAGAAATATTTCTTAATCGTTAGTTTATCGGGTTAAGGTTATGTGCAAGTGTTGCCAGTGTCTTTTGGTTTCTTTTTTGTGTATACGGACGTCGAGCGAAAGATAGATTGAATTTCGAAGTATGATTTGTGAGTATAAAATGATCATTTATATTTGCAGAGTCGCGTCAGGACAAAGACGGTCAAAAAGGCCGCGAAGCTCATCATCGAGAAATACTATACTCGATTGACTATGGACTTCCATACGAACAAGAGGATATGCGAAGAAATTGCTATTATTCCTAGCAAATCACTTCGTAACAAAATCGCTGGGTAGGTGTTTTTCAATATTCTTATTTACTCCGTTTTTCACTGTCTTGCTGACAATTATAATAGCACGATAACATGATGAAGAACAATTTGCCCTCGGTTCATAAAAGTTCATCTACGATACTATATTATTATTTGTTGAACAGATTTGTTACGCATTTAATGAAGCGTTTGAGACACAGCCAAGTGCGTGGTATCTCCATCAAACTGCAAGAGGAAGAGAGGGAACGCAGAGACAACTATGTTCCTGAGGTCTCTGCCCTGGAGCACGATATCATCGAGGTCGATCCAGAGACGAAAGAGATGTTACAGATGCTGGGATTCAACAATATCCCTGGACTCCAACTCACACAATCTCAATTACCACCGTATAGCAGACGTTCTTAAATTTTTCTTCTTTATAATAAATAAGTTTGTTAGGATTGCATTTTTTAATAAAATTGCAAGCTGACATTCTGAAATAATCATTTCCTTTCTTATTTTTAGTTTATAAGCGTATCTATAAGTATTGATGGTACTCAAGAGAACTAATTTTCACTTGAACTTTACAGCACGTTCGAATGAATAATTCGAACGATAGTTCGTAGTATTTTAAGTTATCCGTAAGCATCATAAAAAATTAATTATAAATTACTACCGACATACGCACGCGCGAATGTCGGCCATTTTAATTGAACGGAAAAGTTGACTTTCTTTTAGGATACACTTCCCTTAGGTCGCTAAATATTCCATCCTCTATATGCATCAATATCTTCTCGGAAAATTTTACGATCAAAATGAATAGATTCATCGATGCTTCGTTCAAAGGTAGACTGTCTTCTACCTCTTCGATTTCAGTAAAAACCGGATACTACATTTGCATTTAAATTTCCTTCCTGGTATCCCATTAAAAAATCAATTCATTTTTCAGGACGTATTCAAGAAACGCGATAACTCCCTGCGCTATCAAATTTACCGACGTCTCGAATATCGAAAACGCCTTGTGGAATAGATGTTGCAATAGAAGCAACATTCGATTCGTGTGTGCATTATCGGTGAAAACGCGTCGCCCTTCTTCGGCACCCACACAAATGGGCCGGACCTGGCCAACTCGTTCAAAGGCTGCGCGACCTAGCACGATCCAAGGCTAGGTAGCCTAGCCCGACCTGAACAATAAGTGGCGAGGCTCGATGAAGAGAGAGAGAGAGTTTACAGCATTCTCTCTGCGTCGTCGCGAAATTCCGGTGACAAAACGTGATGACGGAGAGGGCGGAAGAAAGTTTCTCTTTGCTCTGATTGGCTGAAAACTCGCTGTTGCGACAGTGCTGCCCCCATAGTCAGAGGCGAGTCCTGCGAGTGGGAGAACGTGTACAGTCGGTTAAAGAATGTTTTCGATCACGTAAGCACAGCCTCTAGGTCTAAAATGATATTGTTTGCAACTACGTAGTAGATATATGCCGAGGAGAAGGTCTCCAGAGCATATCAGAAAAATTAGCTGTAGAACTAATAACAGTTATATACTCTAAAATGATAATATTAGGTGTATATACCATATGGTATAGAGCGGTACTAACGTACTGTGGGAGTATATGTTACCGAGGTGCAGCGATAACGTTGAACGCACACGTCATTACATATCATTTCCATATGTTATCCGATATTACGGTCTGCTTTTTGAACGAAGGCAACTGGAATACCTTCACAGTCACAACGACTACAGGTCTGAAACAGAGAAACTCCCTGTCTGAAGTAATAGGAGTTGGGTGGGTAGCTATCGTGACTATGACAGTATTTTAAGTACTTTATTTCAAAAAACAGACTACAAGCGTAACACGAGTATATTCTCCGTTGTTGAAATACTTTGTACTTTCACAGAACGATCTGGAAACTTTCCCCTTGCGGTGGCCAGCTCATTGTTTCGAGTACTCGGCGAGGCATGCATATTTCATGGGCTGGATTTCGCGGACGCAAGGGTGCGGAATTTTTCGGAGCGACTGTACTCGCGATCCGCATGAGCGCTTGCTGGCTTTGCTACCCCGCCCCTCCGCTTCTCCCTCTCCGGGAATGTCTGCGCAGCGATGAGTGCGCAAGGAGATGGCGGGGATGAGGAACGCGACGGCGTAGAGGTCCGGAAACGCGACGACGCGGAGAGAATTCGCAGGACCGTGGGTCGCACGCCTGCGAATGTTGGAACTCTCGGGCGCAGGGAGGAGAAAGACTGTACGACCGGCGAGTCAGTCGACTATTCGTGGTCTGTGACTCTGGAGGTAGCCCGACCACCGCAGAACCGAGCCCGACGCAGCTCGGTTGCGTTCGGTCGGTAGTCGGGGCCAGTCGGGCGCTCCGTTGCTCTTTTCGGTGTCTGCTCGTTTTCCCTCAGTCCGTCGTGGTTGCGCATCGGGATCAGTTGCATATATCCTTTCCTTCTTTTTTTGTTTTCGTTAAAGGGACTGCTTGTTCGTACAGCGCGCCTGGTGCCCTTATTCGCGCGCGCTATGTGACGGATATCGCGGGGCGCCGAAGCGTACCCCGGACACTTTTCTCTATCATTCCCACCCTGTCCTCTGCCAGCTACTATTCTCCTTTGGCTCTCGCACCGCGCCGAGAGAACGTGAGAACCGAGGCAAAAGAGGGAGGGAGAGGACAGACACAGAGAGACGGAACAAGAGAGAGAGAGAAAGAGAAAGAAAGAACACGTTGTAAACGCAGGCACGTACATATACGCAGGCACTCGCCAACGAAGGGGCCACGAGGGCCCCGCGGAATCGTGCCTAGGAAAACATGGAGTGTCCACATCTTGCTCAAAGCGTCCAATTCGGCGGTAACGACGTAGAAGCAAGCTGCACTAAGGATCTACCGTTCGTCTGTGCAGGTATGGCCTCATACAAAAGAATCCCGATACCTCTATCCTTCCTTTTATGATCAGAGAGCGAGAGGGAGAGAGAGAGAAAGAGAGAGAGAGAGAGGCGTATTATGGTGTGTCCGTGGGCCAAGGAGAACTCTCTCGCATTTTTCTTTCTCTTCCGTCCCGAAACAAGAGACACGGATACACGTCGTCCTGTCTCTTTTCTTTCACCGAGACACAGGGTACTCACCGTACCCCTCTGTGACTCGGATCTTCTCGATCCTCCCTTTCGCCAGGGCTATTGTGCTCTCTCCGGGTCCTCTCTTTTACCGTACTTTCTTTTCTTTCTCTCCTGCGTTCTTTATTCCGACTCCGTCTCGCTCTTGTCCCTGCCTCTTTCTCCCTTTGCCTCTCGTGACCGAGGCCCCGGCCGTTCCTCTCGCGGCCTTGAGGCGTCGTACCCGACAAGAGACGGAGCAGAAACCATTTCTATTTCCCGTCGTGGAAAGAAGCATGCTCCGAGTACTGTCTGCTCTCTAGACCAGAGTCTCCTCTCATTACTCTCTCTCTCTCTTTCTATGCATGCTACCATTTTTCCCCTCTTTCCGTCGACGACGCTGCTCGATAGACACACTCTGCGTGGTCGACGGTGCCTCGGATTCGGACGCGCGACCCATACGTACCCGTTCGCATGTATCGCGGATCGAACTCGTCGTGCCACGATATATACGTGTGCCTTGCCAATGTATGCGATACACAGAGAGAGAGAGAGAGAGAGAGTGAGATATGACAAAAGAGAGAAGGAGAGAGCCAGGAGCGTCGCGCGCGCGCGCGGACGCCGCACCGTGCCCCTGTGTGTAGATGTGAAAAGTCCACTCCTTGACGCATTCGTATATCTCTCGGCGCGATATAAGTCTGGTGGTTGTGTGTGTGCGTGTGCACGCTCCGTTCATGGGTGTTTTCTGTCTCCCCCTCCCCCGCCCCCTCTCTTTAGACGGACCGAACAAGAGCGTCGCGCGGACGCGGACGGTGCGCGTGTGCATCATCCTGCTGGGAGTTCTCAGTATGCGGCGCGGCCGTCATTGGAAAATCAATACCAGACAGCACTAATCAGCTGGCCCCGAGATCTGTCATTAGAACTCGCCAGATAAACGTGTGCTCTCTCTCCGGCGGCGGGCGGCTCTGCCCCGGCCGTGTGTTATTCCGGCCTTTTTCCCTCTATACCCGCGCCCCTACTCGTCCCGCAGTTTTTCTCGATTTTATTGCGCCGCTTCCGGCTCCGCGAGCGAGACACCGCCTCGAGATTTCTCGAGAAGCATCGGGGGCCGCCAGACGCGTTCGAAAAATCAATGAGAGAATGCCACCGCAGTCTCGTGTAGGCACAGTTTTTCCCTTATTCCCTTGGCTGCCGTCGTCATCGTCCTCTCTCGTTGCTCGTTGCTGCTTTCTCCTCCGCGGAGAGACAGAGAGAGAGAGAGAACCCCGCGTCTCTTTGTCCTTTCTCTTTGCACGGCCCCTAGTACTATATTTACCCGAAATATGCGCAATACTTTTATTGCTCCCTTTGAGAGAGTCTCTCTCCCTCTTACTTTTGACTCCCGACCCTGGGCTACCCGCCGGACTCGCCACGCGTTTTACAATCGTCCGTTCGCTTCATGACCGGCACGCGTTTCTTTTCTCTCTCCATTCCTCTGTCTCGTTCTCTCTCTCTCTCTTTCTCTCTCGTTATGGAGAGAACCGGCAGGAAGAAGCGTTTTACAATCGACACGGCTCTCGAACGGGTTTCGCGGAGACTGCGGGCTCTCTCGCGGAGTCGTTTAATCGTAACAAGTTCCCAGAAGAGCCCGTCGCTGCGTTACGTAAATAAGAAACCGCGTCGAGAGGATTTCGTCGTTGTCGTCGTCATCATTCGTCGAGAAACGAACAAGCGAGAGCGTCTCTCGGCCCTAAATGCGTTTCGCGAAACGTGTCTTTCTGTCTATCCGTCTCTTTTTCCCTTTCTACTGGCTAGACTCTTTCCGTCGTCGTCTAATCCGACGTATGTTTCGTCGAGGGGAGAAAAAGAGAAAAGGGTTTCGAAGTGGGGAGCTGCCGGGAGGGAAACGGCAGACGAACAGTCGCGGAGAGAGTCCGTGGAACGTTTCCGAACGTGTGTACCCGTCGCCGATGAGTCAGACGTGGGATTTTTTTCGCGACCCGCTCGATATCGCTCGTTGCACGTTTGTGGGACCGTTGGGGCCTCACAGCGACGATTGTCGCCAGGTTCTCCACCAAATTTTGGGTCTTTCGTGGTCTCAAAAGAGGCCTTCCTCGCGAGAGTCGAGCTCGTGACCCGCTCGATACCGTTCGTTGTAGTACATAGTTTCTCGTTCATTGCACTTCCGATCAAATTGCCGTTCTTTACGCGAATCTCGTTCGTTGCAGTTCGCACAAGGTGGGGAATTAGTGGAAATGATAATTTCGCTGATGCGAAATGCTAATTTCGTGTCGCGACTGTTTCTTTATATTGTTATGAATTGGATGGACACTGGATGGAAAGATCGTTAGTGTCTCTCTGCAGGCGATCATGCTGAAATTTTAGGTCCTTCGCGACCGAATGTCCTCCCTCGCGTCGCGACCAGGCTCCAGGCCAGCGAGATCAATTTAAATATCCCCTATGGTCGCGCGAGCTCTACACGCCGGGCAAGAATTACCGCAGGCGGTCGCACGAATCGCGCGCAGGAGAAAAATCGTCCCTCGTGGGCTATAAAAGAACCCCATGCTCCACACCTTCCCTCTCCTCTTCTCTTCTACCCCTCTTCTTCTGTCTCTTTTCCTGCGCTGCAAGCTGGTTCGGGTACGACGTAGCAAAATCGATAACAGCGTCGTTGCTAATCGGATGCCCCGATACCAGTGCCACTGCCTTAACGAATTTTTCTTCCGTTCTGTTTCACATCGGCGGCCCCTCGACTGTCGCATGTCCCCCGGGTTGACGTGACGTGACGTGACGCGACGGATCGCGCCGGGTCCTCTCTCTGGTCGGGTCGCCATCCTGCATCCACAGCTCGATGCGCGAACCACGCACACGAAAATTTCTTCCACGCAAAAGCGCACGGTAGGTGTGGCGAGCCGAATCGTTCGTCACCCAGGCGAAAAGAGACGGTGGGAAGAGACATGGCGAAGGATCCATCACCGGGTTCCTCGATCGCTCGACCTCTCTTTTTTCTTCTTGTTTTGGCGAGAAGATTGGAGGAGGACGCTTCGTGCAGCTTCGATCACCGATCCATCCGCTACGAGAGAATGTGAAATTCGAGACCTCGTTCGTACCTGCACGCGCATTTCGACGATTACATACCGCGCGTTGCGTTGCTCGCGAATGGCCAGGACCGAATCGATCGTCCAAGAATACTTTTCGGGACTCCGAGAAAAATTATTTGGAACGATATCTCGCGGACCGTTTTAGAGCGATCGCGGATCGAACCCTGCCGAATTTCTCCGCGTCCGCGAATACCCCGCGAGGTGTAGAATTCGAAACCGCGACGATTGCGAAATAAACGCGTACACCCCGCGTCTCGGGAACGAACTCCTCCGGAAGATCGGATTACGCCCCGATGCCAACCAACGCGACGTTTCAATTTTCATCCAGCCAGCGCTCTCTTTTCCATCGAAATGGAAGGCGAAACCTCGCGATTTTTTTCCAAAGCCAACTCTCCGTACATCTTAATCGAACGAGATCCGCCGGGAAATCCACTTCTGAACGATGGTTTGTTAATTGGCCAATTAACCGCCGGGGACACGATCAATTAAAGTCGAGCCTACGATCTATGAATTCCTGGTTTCGGAATCTCCTATCTCGCTACCGTTCTCGACGCTCGCCGCCACTGCGGAAAGAAACGAGCATGCAAAATCTCAAACCCGATAGAAGTGCGAAACATTTTGCGATCGATCGACTGCGAAGGGGGTGTGTCGAACAGCCTTCCATCCATTCACCCTGGTTTTACGCGCTCTCTCGAGAATTACGTAAGCGGGGACGAGCCGAAAAGATAGTGCACCGTCGCAGAACTCGTGATACGATTAACCATGCGTCGAAGACCACCTAAATTCGTAGTTGCATTGATATAGACAATTTTTATTTTGCATAAAGGTTCCCAGGCTAATTATATGTCTGCAACTTTAGGGGCTAGATACGTGAGCCTGCTGTCACCAATATATCGACATTCGCTCCCAAAACGATTGGCACGCCTCTCGAATTCTTCTAAATTTATTTCTTAAAAAATTTCCTTTGTAATTGATCTTAACCCTCCACTGTTAAACTATCTTGCAGAAACTCTTGAATAAATTTCCGACCTTTACGAAATAACCCGAACCTCGTTATATCCTCGCGATAGCCTTGTTACGGGTAAAAAGACCCAAGTTTATTAGGACATTAATTTATCAATTTCCTTTGGTTCTTTCTTTGTAAAGTTAATCGATCTGGCAAATCCGTAGCTGAAACAGTTGTCCACCTTGGACCACTGCAACGGCCTTCGAAGGGTTAACAGTCTCACCGAAGTCATTAACTTTCGGACGTCGTTTACTCTTCAGTTTTACGATATCGCTAACCATTTTATTGTTGTCGACAGTATGTGGAACCGAGAAGAGCACTTGGCTGTGTCTCTACTGCGGCGCGGTGCACTGCGGACGATACGTGTCGGGCCACGCGTTGCAGCATCACGAGCAAGATAGTAAGCACTGCGTTTGCATAGACTGTGAGAACCTGGCAGTATTCTGGTGAGTCTCCAATTCCGTCTGGATATGTGATCTTCAAACCTTATCGAGCCACGAAGCCTTTAAAATTATAAATCTTACGAAATTCAGTTTTGCATAAAGGATGCGCATGGTATTGGTATCTTTCCAATGATTTTTCAGAAATTATTCTTCTAAAGCTTCTACTGGTCCTTCTGGTCCTCCTACAATCCTCCTATTATCACTAGTCTCAGCTAGCCTCAGCAGAAAATTTCTTAAAACTCATTGAAACGATATTGAATGTGTAAAAAATGAATTTTGACTTTTCTTCGTGGAACTTCGGGGTTCCGACACCACATAGTTTGAAGACCTCTAGCCCAGACCCTTTCTGTTCACTGTCAGAAAGATTGGAAGTACTAACGAGCGTTTATTTTAGTTATATGTGCGACGAGTACGTGGTGAACGACACGTCGAACGGCCAGATCGAGAAGATCCGTCGCATCACGTTCCGGAAGGACGAGCACAAGGAGAACGACGAGAATTGGAACACGTCGCCGTCGCCGACGCCCTCGTCGCGGCGTGAGAACAGCGACAACGACAACGATGCGGATGCTCTGTGGAAGGCGGAGGTTGTGGTGAGGAACCTGCGGCCGAGGACGGCGAGGAAGAGGCTACACTCGTTGGATGGTACGAGTGGGGACAATCGGCCAGCGACCAAGCGTAGAAGTTGCAAGATTACCAAAGAGAAGAAGGTCGTCGGCCTGAGGAACCTCGGCAACACTTGTTTCATGAACGCGGTTCTCCAGTCGTTCAACAACATCAGCCACTTCTGTGAATATCTCACGCAGATGCCGTGTCTCGAGGGCATACCGTTCGACGAGTCGCCGACGCACAGGGGGCGAATTGTCACTCCCGGCAGGGCGAAAGAACTCAGCATGAGTGACGCCCTCCTAGCCGAGGAGCTCAGGAAAGTCCTGCTCGGCTTGAACCTAGGTGGGTCGAACGGCCAGGCGATTTCCCCGGAATGTCTTTTCCTGGTGATCTGGAAGGTCGTGCCAAGATTTCGCGGCTACCAGCAGCAGGACGCACACGAGTTTCTCACCTACATGCTCGACAGACTGCACACGGAGCTCCTGCTGCTGCTACCCAGACTGGGACACGAGCCCCTCGGTCTCAGAGGCAAGCAGAGCATCGTCACAGCTGTCTTCGGCGGCACACTCCTTAGCGTGGTAAGTCGCCGTCAATTTCCGGGACACTTGGCGGTGCACTTGACGATGTTTGGACGATGAGCCACTCCACGCTGAATTGCCTAGAACTCGCTACACGGTCGTTGAACCGTTTCGAACTCGCAGGACTTGGTCCGAGTCTTGGGAACTTCAATTTTGTTGAATTTTAGCTAGCTAGCTTGAACGGTTTGCAAAATAGGTATTTTGAATATAATAGGTAGTTTGAAATAGGTATTATCCATCCTCAAAGTGTTAAAATTTGATGAAATTCAATTTCCCAGAACTACGAGTCCTGCGAGTTTGGAGATCGGCGATCATGCGGTCGGTTCGTGCAATTCGACTTGGAATCGCTCGTTGCCGGTGGTTGCGTTTCGTCGCTCAGACGCGGAACGACGGAAGAAGTGTCTTGTTCCAAATGATCGTTCTGTTGGAAAGTCATTTTATTCATTTTCTTCTTGGGAGAAGCGCGGACGAATTATGGATCGCGTTTCCTCGCGCAGGTCCATTGCATGAACTGCCGAACAGATTCCAAGACGCACGAGCCCTTCCAGGATCTCTCACTGGACATACCGGATAGACTGCAACGACGGACGAAAGAGCAGGAGGAGGTTTGCAGTCTCACGTACAGTCTGACGAGATTCTTCAAAGTCGAGGAGCTGACGGACAGCGAGCTCTACTTCTGCGACAATTGCATGGGGAAGCAAAGGTCCACCAAGAGGTTCTGGATACACAGGCTGCCTAATGTTAGCATCGATGTGCTCGATAACGAAACTAATGAATCGGTTACCCGAATTTTTGCTTGGCTGACGGCGACACTTTGTTTCAGGTGTTGTGCCTTCACATTAAAAGATTTAGGTGGTGCAATTCTTATCGTTCGAAGGTGGACACGCAAGTGGATTTCCCTATGAAGTCGCTCGACATGTCGGCGTTCACGGTGCGCGATGTCAATGGGACGAAGTTAGGTGGCTCGAATAGCCACCTGTACGACTTGGCCGCCGTCATTGTGCATCACGGTTCGGGGTGCGTCTTTTTACCATCGGGCGGTTGCGTCTTAATTAGATGCTAGACAGACACAAAATCATCAGACCTAACACGAACCTGATATGAACACTATCGAGAAAGATTTTGTTGTATGACATCTGATTAAGACGCAGCGTCATTCTCTCCTGATAAAGGACCCATGCGATTTATATCCAGCCTTGTGTGAATACCCAGGCGGTTTCTTGTGTATTGAGACAAGGATTGACAAATTTCGCATGTCTGCTAGCTTTTAAGAGGTCCACAGACCGGTTTGGTATCTTTCGATTTGTTTCAGCGCTGGAACTGGCCACTACACTGCCTTCGCTGTTCACGACGGACAATGGTTTCACTTTAACGATAGCTCGGTGCGTCCAGCGACCACGGACGCAGTCGCCAAGTGCAAGCCATACATTTTGTTCTACGTGCGGAAAGAGTTCTCCATTCCACCCCCTTTGAGACGCCGTTTCCCCGGCCAGTCCCGTCCCGACGACACGAGCTTCGACGATGACGACGACGACGACGACGAGCGATCGAACAAGAAATAACCGAATTAGACTATGAATCTGAATGGTGCATACAATAAACGGCCATACGGAAGGTTCGCGAAACCCTTCGCTGCGTTTCGGATTTCTCAGAAAGGAACGGAAAGACCTGTAAACCCGCGTTTCTGCCACTGTTAAATAATTTGATCACGCTGTAAGCCGTAAAGAGAAGGTTGCTCGACATCGTACAACAGCTTGCTTGCGATTAGCACGATGGGCGAGCTTGACACCCGATCTTACCGAACACCTGCATCGTCGTTCGAAGCGAAACAGCTGATCATAGTCCGCGAATGGCGACCCCGAATTTTATCTCTATATCCCCACCATCCTGGTCGTTCGTTTTCTCGGCAGAGTCGAGAGCGAAATGGCTCTCGAAATGGCTGGTTACCGAACGAATACCGATTGACCTTTCCTCGTGAACATGTAGGGGCATGAGACGCGGGTCTCGCGGCTCCCTTTCCTTTTTTAGAAACGGAGGGAAAAGAAGCGTGGCTAGAGGCGGATCGCGGAAACGCGTTGCCTTTAGCGTTGATTTTCTTTGCTGCTCCTTTTCGCCGGTGGCCGTTGACCACCTCCTTTTCATCGAATCGATTAAAAACCTCCTCGCCGCGCCGCGTACACCGGAATCACGCGTAACCTCGTCTAGTTTTAACGCGAAAACGACTGGTCTTCTCGGTAGATAGATTTTTTCTAGGCTTAGCGCGCATCGTTGTTTCGAGGGAAAGAGAAAGAGAGAGAGAGAGATAGACAGAGCTGGCGAAACGAAGGATAACCATGTAGGGCTGAATACTCTGCCGTGAAACGAGAGGGAAAACACTAATTAAGAGAACAAACATACACACGCCACACGTCACCTCTCATTATCCTCGGATACTTAAAAGAACGAAACATATACAGAGACAGAGAACAAACGCGACGAACAAACCTAGCCGCGGATCATTTACATGTGTATTGTCGAATACCACGAAGTACCACGTTATGCATGCATGTATATGTACACACAAGAAGAAAACAATGAACACGTTCTCTCATTTTCCGCCCCTCCCCTCCCCCGATATTCCCCCTCTCCCTTATCCCATACGGTTCTCGAAGGCTCGACAACTCTTATGTGATTATTTAAAGACTTATTTTTTCTATAATGGTAAACGATAATAACGATGATAAGTTAAAGCAAAAAAGCGTAGCGGAGAAACGTTTTACGAAGGCGATAAACACATTCGATAAACGCGCATCTTCGGCAAAAGACTCGCAGGACGAACAAGAGAAGTTGGAGAGGAAGAGAGAGAGTACAGAGAAACATGATGGAAGTAAACATGCAACACTATTATTGAGAATAAATGAGACATGTACGAACGACGTATAAATAAAGAACATGAACGATGAAGCGCTCTTTATTCATCAGCGAACCGGATCTACGATCCATCGCCGAACGGAGCAACTTGTTCCCTTGAACGATTAAAACGACTTTTCACGATTCTACAAATGTACAACCGTTCGCAACCACGGCGTTCGATATTGTTCAATTTATATACAGGAAATAAAACGAAATCGTCATCCCTTCCTCTTCCCCGGCGAGAATCCAGGCCTCCTCTTTGCCGACAACGATCCAGAGGACTTTCTCTTCCGAGATCGATACCTGACAACAGGTATGATCATCCGGTAAAATCGCAGACACAGACAGCCTGCTTCCTTCCGTTTTTCTAAATTCCTTCTTTTAATCGAACCTCTGAGGACATTTTCATCGGACGTTTTCTGCATCACAGCAAGACCGCTGCTTCGGAACTTCACCTTGTTCCTTTTCCCTGTAGAGATCTCGCTTTTAGGCGCCTCTTCAGGAAGAGACTCTCTCGCAGACGTTTCCAGCGTCTGCTGCGAGTTCTTGACGAAGAACACGGAGTACGGGTCCTTTTTCGATTTGTCTTCGTTCTTCTTCGGCGTCTCCGTGATCTTAATCTCCTCAATATGATTAGGATCAGGGTTCTTGATCTCCTGGACCCATAAATTGTCGCGATCACGTCGTCTGTAGGAACTGGCACTGGACAACTTGTCTTTAGAACTTTCATTCTTGATAAGAGATTTCTCAGTAACCACTGACGACTTTTCGTCAGGAGATTCTTTACCAGTACTTGGATTCCTAGAAATAGTAATGTTGTTCACCTTTAGCTCCTTCAATAAGGAAGACTCCGAGCAGCTGTCTACCACAGAGTCTCCCCGATAGTCCCGATTCTCGTAGAGAACGTCCGTTGTCACAGCAACAGCCTCTTCATTTGGTTTCTTCGACTTCTTCAGCCTAGCCGAGAACTTCCTCATTAATCCTCTCATTCCTGATCGAAGTGGTCGGTCCTCGCTGAAGGAAACATAATCAATAATCTCTGCAGGTGTCTCCTCGAACCCTTCACCAGCTAATCTCGTGATGCTTGGGTGCAGTTCCAGTTTGTAGGTTCTCTCCGAAGATTTGGACTCTTCGTTCAGGCTATCGAGTCGCCCAGGGTGTTTATGGGAGACGATGCTGGGTTTCTCAGACATTGTGAAAGGAAAACGATCCTGACTTCTCTTCCTGAACCTCGGGGAGTCCTGAGAGTAGCGCAGCTTCGACGTCGATGCAGATTCTGCAACGGTAAACGGGGTCTCGTATAACTTTTCTGTGAAAAAGGATAGGGAGTCGGACTGAATTGATCTGGCCTGCTCTGCGTAGATGTTCCTTCGGAACTGATCGGCCGCCATCTTCTCCATAGAGACTCGGATCTTACCCTCGATTAGTTTGTCTTGTAGATCTTCGTCTTCCGATGATTCTGATGACTCGAACTTGGTGGCATCTTCGACGAAAGCGTCTTGTCCGTCTCCAATCTGATTGTCGAGTAGATTGAGCCTGCCTCTCTCTGCAAGCTTGTCAGTGACCTCTCCCTCGTAAGTAGACTGCAAGTAGTTCACCTGGCAGCTTATGGGGAACGTAGACTCGACCGACTTCAGCTTCCTCAGAAAATCGTCCGAGTTCTCTAGGTCGTTTGACAGAGATTCGAGTGTCTCGTAGCAATTTGGGGATGTATATCTGGTTATTGGTTTGCCTACGCTGCGAGGACTCTCTGAATCCTCGCTGTCTTCGGTCAAATCCTCTTGGTCATCAGGAGGCTTCGATTTGAATGTTTCATCTATATGAAGTAAGGGGTCTTCTGGGTCATTTTTAATCGCTTTTGAGGCAACATCCTTTTCTAGATTCACTGCTCTTGATGAATTACTTGTTTCGTTGTTCTCACAATTTCTCGGAGAGGACTCTTTGTCAGATTCAGGATTACCCTCACTTTCGGAATCGGACACCAGAAAGTTCTTCAAATACGCTTGTCTGTCCGATTCGATCGAAACAGGGTCCAAGCCAACCTGTTCCTCAGATTTAACCGACTCTGCTGGCTTTGTACTGTGAGACCTAAACGACGTACACCTTTCATAGTTCTCATCAAAGTTCGTCGACTTCTTCAAGGCATCCACGATTTCGCTTTTCCCAGTGTTCGTCCCAGGAGACAATCTGTAAGTATTTTCTGTCTGCAACAAGGACACGTTCGACAAGGATTCGATCAAGTCGTCCGCGTTTACGTGTTTCTTCGAAGCAGTCTTGCTCAGAGAAGACGATGAGGAAGACACGTCCTGCGAATTCAGAGCGAGAGAAGGAACGTTAACATACTGGCGAGAGTCCTGACTCCTGGTGGACATTCGACCCACGACGTCTTCTTCCATCTTCTTCGAGTCTTTGCTGTGAAATTCTAGAATGCCTAAGATCGCGCTGTTTCTTTCGCTGGAGCAGTCTCTAAATCCAAGAGAGGACAGTCTCTCTGTCCCAAGGTTTTTCTCGAACCCAGACCTCGAGGACACAGATTCCAGAGACTGTACACTGCCTTCAGCGAAAGCATCTTCTGGGAACGCTGCTTTGGTCACCGGAGATCCAAGGTTTTCCTCATATTGTGTCTTCAAGTTCTCGAGCCCTGGTTTCGAGGACACAGATTCCAGAGACGGCGCGCTGCCTGTAGCTCCCAAAGACGCTGCTTGTACGGCATTGTACGAAGGGTTGCCGAGAGATTCCTTCGAAGACGAAACCTTCTGATAGCTCCGCAAAGATTCTTCCCCGTAACGGTCCTCTTCATAGTAATTGCGGGCTTCTGTTGGGACCCTTTCTGCAGAAACGTTGTGATCAATCCCCAAGGGAGATGTCGGCTCTAAAGTCTGAATACGATAACTTGAAAGACTCTCTCTAGCAGACAGAAACTTTCGTTGATCAGTAATCTTATCAGTACTATTCTTCGTATCGCAACAATCGCTTCTTGACGTGCCCGTCACTCTATAAAAAGACATCATCGATAATCCATGATCGTCGTCGTTGACAGGTGATTCATTGATCGGGCTCAATGATTCTTCAAAACTCATCTTCGAACCAGGAGAAGCTGTGAGATTCATAGAACCATCTAAATTACTGAACACTTCTTGAGGAGTTGGCATTCTAGAGATTCTGTTATAGTTTGAAGCTGCAGAACTAATATCTAAATTATTGAAGACTTCGCGAGGAGTTGGAATCCTAGAGACTCTGCTATAATTCGGAACGGCCCCTAATTCAATTTTCGGATGGAAACCGATCCTATCAGTCACGTTCTCGTAATCAGAGCTTGGCTCACTACCTGAGCTGAGATTCTGCAGGATTACACCCGAGTGGGGTCTGTATCCGCCGAATTTCGATGGCGCACTGCACAGGGAAGCTGTGCTCGAGGAAATCCGAAATAAAGGAGGACTCTTCTGCGACCTGGCCGAGCTGATAACTGGGAGCTGATCGCAGCATGCACTGAGTGTGGAAGGTGTTTTTGACAGCGATGTGTGTCGCTGGGAGTCGGTTCTTGGTGTCTCATCTAGCGAAAGTACTTCATCAGAATTATTCCCACTTGTTGGCTGAGACGCGCTTGTCTGCGCCTGCATGCCCCCAGAATGAAACTTCGCTCTTCTTCGAGTCCTGGCGTCGCTATTCTTTGATTCCAAACTTCGTCTGGGCTGGATGAACTCCTGTTCCTCTTTCTCGTCGTTCTCGTCGATCCGATTCGTCGCGCTGTAGAAGTAAAGGTCTCGTTTCCTAGAAAGTCGTCGGCTGGTGTTGATCGCTCGACTCGCCAGCAAAGCAGGCTCGTTTGGCGAAGGCAGGTCTTGAAGACGCCTCTTCAAGTCCGAAGCTGAACTGCCTCCAGAACTGCTGCCGCTGCTTCTCGTACGGTTTCCTTTCTCCTCGTAGACCTCGCGATCTGCACCTTCAGGGTTACGTCCACTATTTATTGGTTAGCGTTTGAGGTGTGCGTTAATTCCTAAGATTCCTTTATTATTTGCTATAAGTTTGCTCGCGTTACTCGAGGAAAGATAGACAGGTGAAGGAAATTAGAGTAATTAATTAGGGGAGATTAGATAGAGTGATCATACCGGAGGGACAGGATGGAGAATTTGGGGATTTCGGTTCTGAGCTCTCCGGGTTTCTTGCGTCGTTGCTTAACATAGCGGGTCCATGAGAAGTAGTTTACTGATTTAGCATACACTGATGTCGATTGGGAGGTTAATAAAATGTTCAGGCTGCTTTGTGTTCACGTTGGATAATCGGAAACATATGAACACGATTTTTGCAGTGCAGCTGTGCGGTTGGAGTGGTCTCAAGGTAAGCGTTATCATTTGTATAAAATGTGGAATGTAATTTGAGTGGGTGGATATTAATTATATAATTAAGAGATTATATGTAATTATTATCATTTACAATGCAATTCCTTCTCGAAAATGGTGGCGCTATCTGTGGCAGTATTCTAGAATTTTTACCGTTATTTAGTGTTGATCAGTCAACGATAGATGGCGCCGGTGGTCAAATCCCATAAATTATCGATTATCGGTAATATTTGGCTAACAGTTTGAGCGTTCTGCCACTACGTCCAATGGCGCTATTTTGAAATTTTACAAAGCAGATGATTCTTGCCGCGATATATGCGGTATCTTACGAGATTTGCGGCAAGAATCATTTATGCGAAAGTAAAATGAATCATTAAAATGAATGAAAATAAATAAAATAACAAATATTGCGATATTCTTGTAGAACAGATGATGTAGTTCACTTTTCCAATTATAACATACTATACAATATGGTATTTACTACTCAACAGGGGAATTGGCCAATAACAATTATTGCTGCCTTCATGTTTGCCCATTAGAAGCAATAATTTCTTATGACGTTACTTCGATGCGTTCTGTATCCAAACTCGCTGTAATGAAAATGGCTAACAAAAATTGAGCACCGATAAATTCACCTACCAAGATCAATCAACTCGTCATTCCCCTGCACCTTTCACTAACCTTTAAGTTTCTTACACGCTTACCTAATGATTCTTACATTTAACTCCGTGGTACTGTTGCATTAGCTGCATTAGACATTTATCTTTCCCATTTAATCACGCTTAGGCTGTTTATTATTTTAAACATTGTCGGCAATTAATAAACTTTCTGTTAAACACCACCTCTGTGTTAGTAAAGGAATTATTATTCTGAAACGGAGTAAATTCTACCTGGATCTAATTGTCCATCTAAACATAAATTTAGAAAAATGCCGGACCACCAAAGGTGAAAGTTCGGGCCGAGAATTTCTCATCGAGCCTGATTCCCAGATCAGAATGATCCAATTCCGAATTATCCACGCCAACGCCGATCTGGTGGGTCCGCTTTTCAGTGTACCACGCGCCGTTGATAGACCGTGCACAATAACTATCGAGATCTCATTGTCGCCGATGAAAGCTGATCCTAACTGAATGCCTATCGAGAGTATAGTCACCCTTGAATTGGCTCCCCCGTGCCGAGCCAAAAGCGGCGTGAAAAATCCTACCCGTGGCCGTGGGCCGAGGAACCTCCGACAACTTGCTGTTTCGAGTGTCCTCGAAAACGGTTCGTCCCGCCGATCCTTTCGGCCGTAAAATTTCTCTGACTCAATCGGTAAAGGGTTGGAAGGATCTGCTGAGCCTTCGGTAATCCAAGGCTTACACGGGCTTGAGTGTAAATATTGATTCCAATCTGGTGTCAGCGACAATGGGCCTCGAGCCCGGGGGCTGTACCTTCCGGATTGTCCCCGGTGGTCGAGCGCGAGCCGCTGTCAAAACAGTCATTACCACCTTGCGAAATAAATGTTTCTTCGCCACAGTGAGAGAAACGAAGAGAGACGTCTCTCTTATCTCTCGGATCTGTGTCCATCGATGGTGGGCAACGATGGAGCAGATAATCGAGATGGTCAGTCGTGTGCTGGTTGGGTCACTCCTTTCTCTGCGAGGTAACTTAGGGTTGTTCGAAATGGGACAATGTTCAGCATCCCAGTCCAGCTGTATCGGAACATCAACTGGCAATTCATCCGTAATTGTTTCCTCAAGTGTTTTCTTTACATTAATCTGCATTAATGGGCGACTATTATTATGTAAAAGAAAATATTCAAGCTTCCTCCTGGTACAGCACAATTATTGAAAAGTCAGGCTCGTGATGGAGATTTTAATGTTATGCCTTTCCTTTTAGATGAAATCAAATTTGATTCGTTTGTAATCGATATTTAAGCATTAAAATCAATGTAGCCATACAAGAAATATGAATTTTCTTTTTTCTTCTACGACGTTTTTGGGGATAAAGACGTTTTAATCAATGTGACCGCAAAGGATATGTTACGGCAACCGTAGAAAAGACACGATGTACTCGGCGAAACTGATCGAACAGTCTGCAAACAAATGATCAATCCTTTATTAAAACACAAAGCGCCACAACAAGTGGTACAGACACGTCATCCCACAGTCCTCTAAATCATAGAGAATAGAGAATAAATAATAAACCTGCTTCAGTATCATGGAAGCAAACGTGTTAATTTTCTAAAGACCTACACGGTCTAAGGGATGAAGTACGATCACGGCGTAAGGGATGAAAGCGGGCGGTGGGTTGTCCGATCAAAAAATTCATTGAAATTTACGGGTTCATCTGCCCTTGCCGATTCTGTCTACATCGACAGGGTTCGCTGTATTCATCTGTCTCGGGGGTGGCATGTCCCCGGCGATTGGCGCCCCGGTGAAGCCAATTCTGCTCTTCGGCGACAGGCCATGGAACTCGGGAAGATTCTCCGCGTCGTACATCTGTATGTGTTGGGCGAAGGAATCGGCGTGAAGCCTTGTCGCCATGATCCCGAACCCTTCGACCAAGGCCAGGAATACACCCCCAACCGTCGCGCTCCCTATCATCGAGGGGATGCCGGTTCTCGCGGCTAGAACGCCTCCAGTCAGGGCGCCGCTCAAAATTGAGTTCCACGGATCGTCCTTCGATCGACAGCGGATCAGGGTGCACTCGATCGCCGAGAAAAGACCACCCCAGAGCGCGAAGTTCCCGGCCACAAGAGGCACACGGTTCTTCATCGCTGCCAGACCGCCGAGCAGCCTTCTATTGATCCCCGAAGGCGCGTTCCGGAATCCGATGATGCTCTGCAAGTTCAACACACCTGGACTGATGCCGACCGAATTCGGGAAGGTGCCAATTACGATTATAATCGGGCCAATGCAACCCGCAGGTTAGAATCTCGAGTTTTTGGCTCGAGGACGCTAATAGAGGTAGAGCTGTGTTGTGTATGTGTTTGGCTAGTTTGTTGAGTATTTTAAGGGGCTAGACTCGTTTCTAGGCTTGCAAGAGTGCGGGATGCGCCTTCGCATTTCTCGATAATGCAAAGATGGAGTGTTTCAGTAGTCACGAGTGCTAGATAAAAGATCAAAAGTCCTATTTTTACGTTTACGATGCGTAATTTGTATTATTCGCCAGCATGTAGCTGTCGCAGCTTTATGAAAATACCTACATGCGCAGCTGTATGCTTCCGAATAATGCGAATTACGCCTCGTAAACGTAAAAATAGGATTTTTGAGGGCGATCGCGGCCTAGATTAATATTTTATCTATCGTTTTTGACTACTGAAGAACCCCATCGTTGCATTATCGAGAAATGACAATCCTGGAAAAAACGAGTCTACCCCCTTAAGCTACGTCCATACGTCCACACGTGCAGCATCCCCCATTGCCTTCTCCATCCTTTATTCGGTACATAAGAAGAAGACAGTGGAGTAAATTTTTGGCAGAGTACATTTTATTTAAAAATTGGTTTGTTCACCTGAAAAAGTGATCCACAAATGGCACCCATGGTGAAAGCGCCTCCACAATCGTCCACGATCCTCCAGGGACAAGGCTCGCGGTTATATTCCATCCCCTAGCTTGTTACTCCGATTGATCTTTCGTGAAATTGTTAACTAACATACTCGACGTACACTGTTGTTAGATCTTATTTGAATCCAGTCTTCTTTGCGAATTCTTTACTCATAATTTTCCGAACAGAACACACGAAAGCCAAACTTTCCTCTGGTTCTCTCAATATTTATTTAAAAAAAATAATAGCGTCATGTATACAAATATAAATTGCGTGAAACTGGCCGTTTCATGGAAAACTCTGTGACGTTTCCGACTAATCGCTTTCGTGTTAATTTGTATCGATCCGTGAATATTTAACGGGTTGCCAGCCAGGAAAATATGGTCATACAAATAATGACTCTCGTCGACGAAGTTCGATTTCCATTTTTGCGGGTGTTGAATTCTAAGGGAGAAACGGAAATTTCATTTTCCAAAATAAAGAAATTGGAAAATGTATTCTAATCGATGTCGTCTCTGAAATACTAGTTTCAAATCCGTGGCGACGTGGTTTTCCTGCGGAACGGCTCCGTACGAAAACCGTCGAAGCCCTGAAAATTGTTATTCCCGTCGAGTTTCGGAGAATGCCTGTATTGATACCGTTCAGCAACTAAACCTCCGCTGTAGTCCGTATTTAGAGAACCTACGAAAACACTTGAGCTGTTGCGACAGCCGTCCATAATCGTGTCTCTGTTTCAAATTGTTCTCGGGCCCATTGTGCTCCCGCGGCAGTCCGTTAATAATAACATGTATTTAAATCAAGACCCCTTATATTTTCTCTGCTCCTCTGACCGGACTATCACCCAGAAAGTATGCAGATTACTAAACAAACATAAATACGTCTCATCAATTCAATCCATCATAACTGCCTCTACGATATCCTCTTGTTTCACCGATGTATATTTCCTGAACATATCTATCTCACGTTTGAATGTAATAAAAAGAACTGGAGAGTTCGCATTCCGAATTAATTTCACGAAGAATGGGCGCGCAAAAAAGACACGCCAGTCCAGTTTTTTGCAACAATGTAGCCGAGAAGCCCGGTTGTACACAAGCAGAACGAGAGAAGAAAAAGTAAAGGGGGTTCCGAGACTCACCCCTTCCCGTCTCGGGAATAATTACCGGCCGGTGTAATTACCGTGGTACCTCGACACGAGCAAAGGTGAGAAAAAGCTGCGTCAGTGCCCGCAGAAGAAGTGGCATGGAAAAAACGACTGATACGAGTCGATAAGAAGCAGATATCTCGATCGAAGGACATCGATACCATCGGGCAGCTGTTGCGTGGTTCGGTCGTCTCGTGGTTCGACTCGGCAACAAAGGGGATCCCCTTTTGTTAATCGTTCGCCATAATGGAAACAGAAAAGGGGTTCCACGCGATCTGACGTTAAATATGTACATGGGAGCGGACGTATCGCCGGGGTACGAGGCAAATCGTTCCTAGTATTCTTTGTAATCGAACTCTGGGACAGGGTTTACGAGATTAAACCTCGGCGAGATGACAATGATCAATAACCTGCGGACCTTTCTGCTCACGAACGAAAACATTCTCTGTGTTCCGTCCGGTACGTGATCGCAAACATAGCATTGCTTCTATCTTTTTTAAAGTACATTTTCGAAAAGTGCACGAATTACCGAATGAAAGAAATAATCGCGCGGATGCCCGTCGAAAGGTGTTCAGCTTCTTCAAGTTGATGTTTCGTACAAAAGTGAAGGCAGGTAGACTTTACGTAGAAGCGGATTGGATTAGGATTTGGTAGAAAGACCGGCGGGGAAGGTCGAACCCAATTTGCATGCCATAAACCACGACGGGTCGTGAGATTCAATTTTCAAAGAGTATCAGCCTGCTGTGCTTATAGCATTTTCCCTCTTGCGCGTCCCTTATGCTACACATTCACGATTTTTATTGCTGAATATCCGCGAAACTGACATTTCCCGGCTCTGCCAATCACGTTCTGCCAAACTTTTTCTTAGAGATATAAAACAATTTTCAAGATTACATTCTCATTTGCTCTAGTTTCTTCGAACTTGACTGGTCCAGGAACCCGCGATTATTTGTCGCACGTGTTGACCCACTCGTCAACATGATCCACGACTCTTCTGACGCTAGCAAAACCAGCGATTATTATTTGTCAAATGTTGGGGGTGTACAGTGATAAAGCGACAGCATACAGGACAGATGTACGACCATGTGTTTCCTACAGGCGTTAAATACGCGGTAACACTCGATGGGTTTATTCGTTCTGTCATTGGACCCGTGGTGGCATGAAACTGCACACTTATTTCTCGTATTACACCCACGTACCATTGGGTAATCATCGTATAATAGCCGAATAATCATTTCTGCGAGGAGGGTCGCCGCGACGCTGGTCGGATAAATAAGGAACCAGCCCTTAGGCTACGGGGCCAATATGGCCACCTTAAACGCGACGAGTTGCACCCCCATGCAACCCTGCTGCGATGTTTATTATTCACTTAGGATGCTCACATTCTATTTGTTCCCTACCAACGACTTACCCCTCCCACGAGATGAACAAGTGTTGCCCTCGACGTTAACATCTTGGACTCTTCTAAGGAAAATTTAAAAATTTTCTTTTAAAATTTTGTTGCTGATATATTGATCGTGGCGAAAAATCGTACACTCCGCCGCTGCAATAATAGACTATTTTTTATTATTTTTATTTAAGTGCTTGATAAAATGAGGATATAGCCTTCGCCAATTACGTCTCTTCTTTCTCACAATTAACTCGCAATTCCCTATCTAATCTTCAATACTTTTACACGATCGTTGATGAGCATGCAAACTCCGTTTCCTCGTGGTTTCGCCGACTGCCGGTAATAAAGAATAATTACACTCATTATTCTCAGTAATAACAATTTATTCCCGGCAGTTATTAATCACCTGTCGTCGCTCGCATTTACCCGCGGAACGATGCAAAACAAAAAGAAAAACAAAGAACTGGTTGATTGCATGTTCCCGCAAACAGAAGTCGCCATAATCCGGTGCGGGTACGAGAGTCGAACCTCTTTCGCCATCAATAAATGATGATGATCGGCCTGCACGGCAGGTTTCTTTCGACAGGATCAAAACCCCCATTTCCAACTTAACCAACCGTTTAAGCACCTCGCGCGCGTCACAAAAGGGTTTCGTTCCCTGAAAGTCCCGGACGTACTGATAGATTACACAAATGCTCTTTGCGGGAACAACATGGGGTGGTACGCGGGATATCCCATCGGCGCCGGTTACCCTGAAATATTCATCCGAAACTTCGCTGTCCTAGACGACATTTGGACGTTAAATATCAACGGCGCCGTAGCTTTGATCTCGTATTCCTGATCGTTGATCGTCCGGGACCGTATTAAAAGGACGATCGTTGATATTGCAAACCCCTTTGCGACCGCTAATCGCGGCGCCATTAATATTCTCGAACAGCCTATTCTACGGCTCTAATCTTCCGTAGGATCACCTACCAAAAATCTGTCGTATAATAGAAGCAATAGAGTCGTTATTAAACTAAAAAGGCATTACAATAATTTAAGAATATCGTTAAATTGTTTTCAATATAATGAAAGTTCTTTATACTCTTTAGAAAATATTATCAAACAGACCAGGATTTTCATTTTTCGAATTTCTTGTATCCGTAGGACCACCTACCAAAAATCTGTCGTATAATGGAAGCAATAGAGTCGTTATTAAACTAAAAAGGCATTACAATAATTTAAGAATATCGTTAAATTGTTTTCAATATGATGAAAGTTCTTTATACTCTTTGGAAAATATTATCAAACAGACCAGGATTTTCATTTTCTGAATTTCTTATATCCGTAGAACCACCTACCAAAAATCTGTCGTATAATGGAAGCGATAAAGTCGTTGTTAAACTAAGAAGACATTACAATAATTTAAGAATATCGTTAAATTGTTTTCAATATGATGAAAGTTCTTTACACTCTTTGGAAAATATTATCAAACAGACCAGGATTTTCATTTTTTGAATTTGTTGTATCGATTCACAGAATGAAAACTTTATGCAACGTACTTTCAATATTGAAGCCGCAAAGCTATTTGTACATTTCGGTCGCTTGCAAAAGGATTAAGATAACACAAACGGATAATTCGGTTTTGATATAAAAGTTAGCGCATGTAACTAAACAAGAATGGTACGCTAGCCGATTATAAATGCATTGTGTGTTTCGAGGGAATTTTGTCATTTTTTATATGAGACTCCTCGACTACCAATTTCGTAGATAAATACAGAAAAATGTACAATCACAAATCAATCGACTGGGATGTTTCAAACGATCCTGTTTTCTCTGGACAACACAATTATTCTAAACTTGAAAAAACAATTTCAAACGACAGTGTGTATCTTAGCAAATTAATTTTTCGTTAATGCACAAAGTGTTACGAGGAACCAATTACTGTTTTCGAAGAAATTGTATCTAAATATCATTCAGAAAAATCGACCGCCACGAGGCAAATTTATGTCGAAACCGCCCCACCTTGGTATTCATTCCCTTTCCCCTGAAATCCTCTTTTGAGTTAGATGCCATAGAAAGCGGGAACCGGTCCGGCCCACCGCATCCCACAATTAGTGGCCGTTATTGGCGTATAGTTGAAGAGGGGGGAGCTGAAAGAGAGAGAAGAGCCGAGGTAGAAAGCAAATTCGAGAGTCAGCGAAGTATGCGTGTGGGGCAAATTAAGTGGCCGTCCACGGGCCCTTTTTCGCCGGGAGGGCCTTGAAAAGGAAGCAGAAGGACAAGGAGGTGGTCGGTCTCCCTTTGCGACTCCACGCCCATCGTTTCACGCGACAATGGCCACTGTCCAGCGACAAAGGCTAAACACCGAAAATATTGCCGAAAATCCTACTGTTCCGTTTTTCCCTGTGCGAGAGGACACGAGAGCCACGGGACGCCGTCGGGGAACCATGAACGACAAGAGAGAGAGAGAGGAGGCGAGAGAGAAAGAGAGGAAGGTGCAAGAGGGGGTCGAAGAAGGGTGGAAACGGTTCGAGCTAAATATCTCGAATTTAATCTATCCCCCCTCTAATCCTGTTACACGGCCAAACGGTCACGTTTCAGCCGCAGAGCGTCGACCGCGACCGGAATCAAGAAGGTGCGCGGGCTCTCGAGCAGATCTCGAGGACTTCCGCTCGGTTTCTGGCGCGACCACGCGGCAACACGAGCCTCTTCACTCCACAATGATAAATCTCGTTCCTAGGGTCCTTCCTTCCGCCATCGGTCCCCGATTCTTCACACAATGGGCCTCGATAATAGCCTCGACACCTCTCCCACTACCCACGATCTTTCACTAGTCCACTTCTCTCCGTTTGCTCTGACCATAACACGGTTCTTGCACTTGGAAATTTATGAATGAGCTATTTTCCGGAGTGAAATAGAAAGTTATTTTCTTTCTCGACGTCTTTAACAGGCTGAAAATCATACAACAACGTTCTTAAATGGTTTTAATATCCTCACTGTTTCAAATGGCACTTACCCATTCTTGTCATAAATGCATAAAATCCGCTGTCTAGTGCTAGCAACCTCAGGGATTCGCTTTTCAGGTCCACCGTGCAGCGACGCGTTTATCCGCGGAGAGTCTATCCACGCTTCGTTAAACTCGAACCATCGGCTACGGTGTAAACACAAATGACGTCCCGCCGAGGGCTCTCGCTTCCGTTTTCGAGTGGCAATTCGTTATTTTGTCGTTGGCCGCGTCATCGCCTCTTCGAGAGCACTCCAGCATCTTCAGCGATGCCGCGGGGTGTCGATCCTGGGCTGTGGTCGAGGAAAAATAAGGATCGATATTCTCTCGAACATGATGTCACGGTGTTAAGTTACCGGAAGAAGTGGTGGACCAGAGCTGAACACGTGTGGCCTTCTGGTCGTTTGATTTCGATTTACTTTTGATCACATGTGTACATTGAAATAGAAAATGACGAAGGTACAGGTACCTGAATTTCGCAGAAAAGTGAAGACGTAAACCGGGCGCGTATCCGTGAAACTCGGCAGAGCGGTAGCAAAGAGAAAGAGCATTTAACAACGATGCTTTATGCATATTCTAACGAGCTTGCAATCAACTGGCACTAAACATTAGCAGGGCTTCTGGGTAGTTGGGCCGGCGGGGGCCACGTGACCCTCTTTGTAACGAGGCTGCGAACGAAACCGAGAGGGAAAAGGAGGAGAGAAACCGGTACAAGGCGAAGAGAAACACGATAGAACTGCCAGGACGGCGAAGAGAGACGGTCCATTAGCTTTGACGCTCCTCTCAAAGGGATGCTCTCGTTTTAGCGACGTGTACCATCCTGTTTCCTAAGCATCCCTTTTACACGGCGAGCAACGTTATTGCGCCGGGCCAGGGAAATATCGTTTCCGCGGCAGCTTCTGCTTAAATATTCATAATTTATAAACTCTATCGTGCCGCTCCCGTCGGGCTTCGCCAGCTTCCGCGCCACGAGATTTCAGCAGCGTTTCTTAAATCTACGTACTTCGCCACCAAAATGTCACAAGCCTAGTAGACAACGGAACTGACACTTTCACTGCCACATGCGAGACATCTTTCGACCTGAAAACTACAATTGATTAAATTTCATATTTCTTCTATTCACTTCGTTATGCATTCATAAAATCTGCAGACTAATGATTTACGACAGGAGCAAGGAGACAGCCCATTGCTGAATTGATAAACACACAGGACATTCATGTTAACCCAAACCTAATCCTAAACATTATTAAATTTCATTTCTTCTATTCATTTTTACACACAGATTAATGATTACACTTCTAGTTTAGGACAGAAGCAAGAAGACAGTCCCATCGGTGAACCGATAAACAAACCAGAAATGCAGAGGGGTTGAGAAAGGTGTGTAATTGGATCAGCAATCGCCGGGAGCAATCTTCGTGCCCAATCAAAGCGAGAGCTTCTCTATTCAGCGGAAAAGAACGTTTCAACCTGGATCCGCGTGAAACTGGTGTTGGAAACGAGTAACTCTATATTTGGTGCAATCAGATAGCGTTCGTTGACACAGGAGGATAATAAGGTACGTAAGGTGTCCACTGCGAACTCGTTCACGGATAAGATCAGTCTCAGGATCACCGATAGTCTATGATTATACGATAGTCTACGTGCGTCTTCGAAAAGCCGAAACCGGATTCGGTCCTGTCAAAACACAATAAAACGCGGCCGAAGGAAGAATCGATTTCGCTGATCGTAACCGGAGGTTGCCCTCCACGTGTGCGCGCCGAAGTATACATGTGTATGTACATATACAGTCCCCGTGTAGATAGATACCGGTCCATTGTGTCGCCAACGCTAAAATGCTCTTCTCGCGCCGAATAATGGCGATAATTGTGACGAAATGGAGCATCATTGTGGGAAAAAAGGCGCGGTAACGATCGAGGGTGGCTCGCTCGGTAAGTGGCAGATGCATGCCGTTCGATTGACAGCTCCTCCGATTTCTTTCTTCGAGGATTCACCATTGCTTCGCCTGCGAACGCGGTTTGGGGCCTGGCTTCTTCGGTTTATCGGTTTATCCACCGAAAACCAACCTGCGCTTTTCATCCACTGTGTCATTGAGTTACACGGCCGTTATGAAACTGTACTAATTTTGGAGTTACTTCAAATGTCCATTACTAAATCAGTCGATCGACTAAAATTTAGATTAACCCCTTGCCGTATTTTAACGAGACTCGTGATGAAGTTTTTAACGAAGTCTAACGAAAATTTGATTCGCTTGTAATCAATATTTATGCATTAAAATAAATGTAGCCACACGAAAATATACATTTTCTTTGCTCTTCTACGACAGTTTTGGGAATAAAGACGTTTTAATCACTGTAACTCTAAAGAAAATGCTGCGGCAAGGGGTTAAATGAAACTATTTTGAGGGAAACAAAGTGTTTATTTAAAATTCTTTTTAGTTCGTATTCTCTTCGAATTGAATGAAATTCGCGCATACATCGAATGCGATTGTGAGAGATTAGTCGTTCCCGGTGATGAAATAGTATGGAGCTGGATGAAACTGGCTGCGCATCGAAGACAGTCGAAGTTAATCTCTGCTTTCCCGTTAGTCCAGAACGGATCCCAGCAACCCCAACGGCGGGGGTTAATAAATGTCGTGACGAAGCGACCAAGTTTGAAGCCCGGACGGTCGAGTTCCGTGCAGCCGGACTGCGCAAGGTATCTGTTAGTTTTGATGCCTCGAAATACACCCCTAATCGGTTTTCAAACTCTCACCGAAACGCTCGCGCACGTACTGCGGCCCCCGATAAACCAAACTTGAAGATTTCCCGTTCGGGTAACGCGAATCTGCGCTGGTAATGAGATAAGTCGGGTTCCGGCAAATTTACAATCACTGTCGCATACATCAAAAACAATCCGACCCCCAAAATCGATGCCTGAAACCCCGCTGAAATCAAACATTAATTTTTAATCAACGGTTCTTACACGTTCTTACAAGTTGAAGAAATATATATTTTTGGAGCGGAAAAATATATTTTTAAAGTGTGTCAAAAAATATTTCATTCTACATTATACAATAGAGATTTTAATTTCATTAAGAGCACGTTAACGAGCGAGCCAGCATCGGAACGGTTAATGCAAACGTCCGATTAACGGAGCAGGTGCATCGTTAACAAAAATGGAGTCGTCGGAGCCCCGGGTAACGGTGTCGATCGACGAGAATATTGCAATTACATTGTACAGCGGGCCGGCTCGTACCGATTGATACCAGACAACGGTGTATTTCCGTGGCCGGTATATACAGAAACGGAAGAACGCGGGCAACACAGAGACGAGGGGGTTGGAAAGAGAGGGGTTGCGCGATCGTACACATTGTGACGAGGGGGGTAGAGAAATCGAGCGGGGTGTGGAGGGGTGCGAGGGTCGAGGGGGGGACGCGAGGCTGTTATTTGCAATGAAACGCAACAATTGCAATCGGAGTCGATGCACGTCGGCAGCGTCGGTAAACGCCATATTGCAGCTGGGCCGGTCTGAAAAATAGTGTTTTTGTGCAAGCCGAAATGGCAGATATGAAACCAGAATGGCGGATGCTTACAAATAGTTGCAGGGCGGCGCCTCCATATAAATGCGCGGCCGGTCTCGTTTTCTTTTGTTCGTCAGACCGGGCAACGAACGAAAAGGATTCTGTAAAAGAGGCCCCGCTACACCATCCCCCAAAGGCCTACAAGAACGAATTCCGAGTTCCACCCCTTCGAACACCAACCTCGTTGACTGCCGACAACCCCAGACACACACGGCTCCTTTTCAGAGCTAAGAGCTGGCCATTGGCTGGAAACCGTTTTCCGTTGGCCAGAAATGATCATTAGACTTTTAGATGCTTTTATCATGATTATCATCTATTGCATCGATTGCAGTGTTCTGGGACCGAAGAAAAATTTCTTTCTTCCTTTAATAATTTTAGGATGTCGATACTCTTAATCCCCTTTCGAATGTTTCCTGTTTCATCTGCGCACTGTTGTCATAAATGCAACAAATTCATAGTCTATTTGTAATGACGAAGTTAATCTGTGCATGTAATGTTTGGAATAATGTAGCGATTAAAATGTGTATAGTATTTGTTTAAAACCATATGTACGCGATCGCAATATCGTTCATAATAGCTATTAATAGCTCGCCTGTTTGCTTGAGACGATATTGTTTCTAAGCGTTCCGGAGATCCAGTCACTCGTGACTGTTGACAGTTTTTGTTACATGTTCCTACGTCTCTGTCTAAGTGTCGTCTCAGCTTCTGATTGGCGAAATTGAATTGTAACGACTCTATGCCGAATTGCTGCGGGCCGCGTGTCTCGCGTGCCGGTTTCAAGAGAGGAGTGAGAGTCGAATCGCCGTAAAGAAAACTATTGTGAGAGAGCTCGTCAGGCTTTTATAATAAACTCCAAGAATATCCGCACACTCAACCAGTTATCATCAAATTACCCGAACCACAGTCTAGTGAGCCAGTTCAGAAATCCTATTGTAAACAGTATTCAACATCTTACTGGAACGTTATGAGTAGAAAATCGTGTTTTTGTACTCCTCTTTTTTTTAATTGCGTGTTTATTGCAATGCTACACTAGTATTAAGCAGTATTAAATGATTAGTTGAGTGATTGAATGAAACGGAATATCAACGAAGAAACGTTTCTACTCTTAAATTTTACCCTCGACGATACAACTTTTAACGATACAAAAATCAACCGTAAAATATTACCGAACCAATCAATAAGTTACTCACAATAAATACAGCATTATAAGAACAATATTCCAAAAACTAGCCCTTCGGCGAAGCCACAGAACTGCCATCCTTGTAAAATATCTCAAAAATGAAAATCCTTCGTATTAACGCGAATGAATCCCGATTAACAATTCCGGCATCGATTCCCGATATCGGATCGCTATCAGCAGGTCCGTATCAAACCGCCGCCACTTCTGCGAGCTTGGAATGGGGTGGCGAAGAGACAGATAGTACGAGAGAGTGAAAGAGAGAGAAAGAGAGAGAGAGAGAGAGAGAGAGAGATCGTCTCGGAGCAAGATTCCCAGCAAAGGAGAAAACGCGTCGGTGATTTTCTCGCCGGTCGGCTGCGAATCGGCTATGATATCGAGCTTTGTAGCCGGTCTGATAAGAGACAACGGGGGCACAGGCAGGGGAACACCATGACAAGGCGACGGCCGTCACACACCACCACCGCCCCCGGTGGTAGTTTACGGAATTCAGGATCAATATCCATCGTGGTAGGTGTGGCGGATGGCGGAGGGTTCCATCTTCGGCCGCCCTCTCGGTGCTTATTGGTCGGAGAATCGGCACACGGGCTCTGGTTTCCAGGCTGGGATCCCCGTGCTACGTTCTGGGCAAACGGGCGGAGCTTGGACAGCCTGTGTTTCCCAGGTGGGGAGAAGCCATCGGTGCTCTCTCCTGGCAGGCGGCCGAATCGTAAATCATGACCAGTCGGTCGCTCGGAGCGCATCGTGACAAACAGCCCGAAAACCGTCGGCAAACATCGAGGCCCCGCGATCGATCGTGTCCAAGAGGCAATCTGTAATCTCGTTCCGACGAACGTCCTTTCGAAGGACACACCGGTGCCAGGTGTTTCAGTGACTGCGTTACCATCCGCAATAGCGCTCCAAATGAATTCTACACAATCGCGAGTGTGAAAGGTGAATGCTGATGATCTAGTGATCCGATCGAAGACAATTGGAGAAAAACAGAACAAGACCATCGAAGATACGTGTGTACAGTCATGTGCAGCAACGAGAGTCCTCCGCCGGCGAAGGAGCCCCTAGCCGTCGGCCTGGGCAACCCTATGGCAGGCTTTTTGCCAGGCCTCGAGCATTATCGCCTTCAACTGTACCATTACGCGATGGCGGAGAGGCTGCGACTGGCTCAACAGTTGCATCCTCAACATCCGGGAGTTGGTCCCCCGCCTTCCAGTGCTCCAACCCACTTAGGAATGGGCCCTGGATTCCCAGCTCCGTTGCCGTTGTACCCGGCGGCGGCTGCTGCTGCCGGATACCCTAGCAGACTGGCTCTGTCGATGGCTTTGCTGCATCCTCATCATCAGAGAATACCGGAGGAACCGAAACCGCAACACAGTTACATTGGTTTAATCGCCATGGCGATCTTGTCCTCTCCAGAAAAGAAGTTAGTGCTGTCGGACATTTATCAACACATTCTGGAGCACTATCCCTATTTCCGGACCCGGGGACCAGGCTGGAGGAACTCCATCAGGCACAATCTGTCCCTGAACGATTGCTTCGTCAAATCCGGCAGGAGCGCGAACGGTAAAGGACACTACTGGGCTATACATCCGGCTAATCTGGAGGACTTCCGGCGCGGAGACTTCCGGAGACGCAAGGCCCAGCGAAAAGTCCGCAGACACATGGGTCTGGCGGTGGACGAGGAGCCTGATAGTCCTAGTCCGCCGCCTTTACCTGCCACGCCACCTCCTCCAGCAACCCTGGGCCCTCCAGTAGCATCGCAGACTATTTCCGGCATCTGGACACCTCATCATCATCATTCCCACCATCAACAGCAGCAACAACAACAACAGAGCCAACAGCAGACCTTCCAGAGCCAGACGTTGAGGCAGTCTTCCTCGTTTCAACCTTCCAGGAAGAGGCAGTTTGACGTGGCGTCGCTCCTGGCTCCTGATGATCAACATCAGATCGAGTCAGACCTTAGGCCAACTAAATCGAGGAGGTTCAGCTGCAGCGAGGATGAGTTACACGACCTCCACGAGCCGGACCAGGACGAAGAAGACGTGGACGTGGACGTGGTCGCCGAGACGAACGCTATGCCGTCGCCTAACACCCCGTCGGCCAGCCCCGATGCCAAGGTCATCTCCTCCGGGGGACACTGGAGCAATCAGGGCTTGCAGACCTCGAGTCCACAGATTTCTGGACTGCATCTGCATAATCATTTGCAAGCTAGGAGTTATTACGTTCCGGCTACCTCGAGCACCGGATCCAGCGTCTAAGATTAGTGTCCTGGAGTTCTCTTCCAGTTCTATTTGGTGAATCCTCGGTACGAAGCTCGTGGTACCAGGTCCGGAGAAGTGTCGGGGTGATTCTTTCCTTCCCAGAAAGATTGCTTTGCAGTCGATCAACGGGAATAGAGGATCGAGGATTGATAGCACCGAGTGCTAGCCTAGTCGTGCCAAATCGAGAACCCAACGAGTTCCTCTGACCTGCCAACCGAACGGCTCCGGATTAATTAGCATAATTCATTGTACATACCGACGCCTATGGTCGCGAATCGAATCCACGAACCGAGCCGCAGATGTCTCTGGCAAATTTCTCGCAATCCTGGTTCGCTTCGGGGTCGAGGAAGAGAGTCCTGGTGACATTCGTTTCGAGGCCGGCTCTACGATCCCACTTGTATCAAAACATGTGTTAGGAGACGAATATATGTGTGCTGTATAAATAAATGTGTAAGGGAAACTATGTATATTCCGATTCGAGAGTAGAATCCCACATGCCTGAGACCCCACCAGGTAGATACTGTATTTTCGTTTACCTTTCACGGTGCATTCTACACGGTTCGTTGCAGATCTTGTGCATCTGTAGCATGTTTCGTTCTTTGAAATTGTGAACGTCAAGATTGAAGAAATTTTAGATTGTATGGCTTTGTTTCATTTTGGTTGGAACGTTAAATTAAGACAATTGAAATATTTGCATAAATATCTGCAACTTAACGATGTCTAGGAAAATTGTAAGAACGTTTTCATTTTATTCGGAACGTGAATTTTTTACCGACACAATTCTTGGTCGATTCTTAATGTCTCTATGTTCGAATTTGGAAGATGAACCTTGAAGATTTAAGGAAATTGTTCGATTCTTGCTTCTAGGAAAATTGTAAAAAGGTTTCTATCTTATTTCGAACGGAAGCTTGAGGCAAGGAAAGATCTTGTTCGTTTCTTGCGGTTTAGTTTCTATTTACTTAAATATTTATTTAAATATCTGCAACCTAGACGACTCGTAACAAGTCTTTCATTTTATACGGGCCGCAAGCTTCGAAGTAAGACAATTTCCGTTTGATTCTTACTTCTGTACATGCAACAAATATTTGCACAAGCATGTGCAATCTAATGATCTCGAAGAAAATCTAGTGAGTTTTTAGAATTTATTTGAATCTCACCGTGAAAGGCGAGCTTCCGGCGCGTTTTCGCGAAGCTAGAGAATCGACTTGTGCCAATCGTGGGGTTCTACCCGCGAATAAATCCTTGTAAATAGGGGAGAAGCCCCAAGATGGCGATCACTCGCCTCCGTTTCGTGCGCGAAGTATGAAATCCCAGAACGACGCGGGGCATTTGCGTCAGACTGAAGCGATCGCGACTGTTCAAAGTGTAATATAAAGCATAGTCGGAGGTTTACTATAGCTCGTCTTTATTATCGACCGTTTTATCGTCGTTTTTTCGGGAAACGGTGTTCACACACGTGCGTACGCGAATGTAACAATTACACGCGAGCCCCTCGCCCCCTCACCGCCGCCCCCCTCTGTATGTATGTATGTATATCTATTATTACGTATACGTGCTTACGTATAACCGAGACGTATCCCGACGATCTCACGCTCGATACAACAAAAAAGCGTGCGATCAGTCGGGAGAGAATGTTTTTTAAACAAAGATCACCACCCACGCAATGGAAATGTCGTCGAACCTAATCCCTCTTGATTCTCAGCGCGGAACCGATCGCAATTCAAGTTCAATAAAGTTTCTGTTCCCATGGACTCGTGTTTCTGACTATTCACCCGACCCACCCTCGTTCATGGTTTAATTCAGACCGATTTAGATACGCCTAATTATTGGGGAGCTCGGCACGGAGCTGTTTGACATGCTAGTTTCAATTTGTGTTCGCTGGATTGTGGACTTTTATGCACTTATTGGGGATCGTCTCAAATGCAATACCGTACACACAATTTAATAACGTTTAGTTAGGTTTCCGTTGCACTTCTAGTCTAACGAAAGTTTAAATAGCAGAATTAAATTTTGATTTCGTGTTGCTTTCCATAAATTGACGTAGAAACATTTGTAGATGCATAAAAGTTCACAGTCTGTCCATGAACGTCTATGAAATCAGTATTAGAAATGTTTCCTCAGGCTTTCGCACAGGTTCGCATAATCTGGATTAGCATTCTACTCAATTTTAAATTCTCTGGATTTAACTTTCACATCGACTTCCAATATTTTCTCAACGACGAAACAAAAATGTAATTGTTGTGTATTAATAAAAAAGAATGACAAGATTTCGAACGTAAATGATAAATACTTGTGTTTGAATATTTTCAGTCTCCTACAGAACACCAGCGTCCATTTCGCACCGAGATTATACAATTATATTCACTGTATCCGCGGTGAACTGTAATTAAACCTAAACACATTGATCGTATACTTTATTCGCAGTGAATGATCAATTGTGACGATCATCTCGGCTATTCATAACACCACATAACAAAATAAAATCATACTTGCAGATTTACTCGATAAAAAATTAACATAATTCTCAATAGAAAAATTCAATTGAAATCTTTTGTTGACGAATTATCTTTCGCGGACTCTAATTACCATAAGAATTAACAACTCGTACGCAAATACAAAATACTGCGATATCTCTTCCTTTTTTCCTGAGCTGTGCAACGACGTCTCCGTGTGCAGAACCACCTCAACCGGAATTTCAAAATAGAAAATGACGTTGAAAATAATTACCGGATGGGATTGCTTAGCTGGACAGCGTTGTTAATTATTAGAGAGCGTTACCAGGCGAATTTAGACGAGAAACGGCATTCTTGACACAAATACCTCGGCCAGTTTTGCGGATTTCCCAGCGTCGAGGTTGACGCAAACATTCCTCGCACGTTTGCGCGTCGACGGAAAACGTCGGACGCTTGAGAATGCTGTTTGTAGTAGCAACAATCCATCGTGACCATTAGCCGACACTTCGCGCCATCTGTTAATAGAATTTTCTTCGAGGGAAGAATTCAGCAAAATTTCATAATGAAAATAAATATGTATAAGCGCGTTATCATTCACTTAAAGAAATATATGAGGTGTTAAAGACACCCTATCGTTTAGGGTTGAAAACGGTACCATAATCGCCATCAATTATGTCCCACAATCTGACATAAACGAAGCAACTCATACAGAAATCCAGCTCGAAACTCGCCTCAAACCTTCGATTTTTATCAGACAAACATTACCATAATGTTAATAAATATTGTTCTGCTGTAATCGGGATTATGCATTTATTTAAAAATATGACCGGCATTGTGCGCAGTCACCGCTAATCGATCGTTCATTTGCTTATTGTACTTTCAATCACGGTTCGTCGCGGTTCCAGATAATCCCGTGAGTCCAAGGGGTTCGATAAAACCGTCGCTAAATATTTTAGCATACAAATAGGACAGATAATAGGCGAATATCGAGCCGGCGCTATTTTTGTTGACAGGGAACTCTTCGCTGCCGCGTCACCTGATTTCCGTTCGAATAATCGGTCAATTGGCAGATTTCGGCACCTGATCCGAGACTAACACCTTCCGATCTGTTTATCGTAAATAATTTCAGAGGAGAACCGGCCCTAATGGGCCACACACTTGCCGCAGCCGACCTTAAATCCATAAGACAAATCCGACGGCACGCTAATCGGATAATCTGTTTCCTTCGAATTCCCGTGTCTTCGAAGGTTTGCGTGTCTGTGGATAGACATTCACTTAATTGAAAAATTTGGGCACGTTTCTGCCGGTTTATCGCTTGTTTGTGGCCTCTGTTGCGACAACATTTCGTCGTTTATTATCATTTTTAAGGAACAATCGTTGGAAAGAATTATCCAGTCTCCTCTGTGCCTTCTTGAAGAATACTGAAGTGATGATGATGCTCATTTCATTATCAATTTTAATACTACTCTCTTCCTTGAAAAAACAATTGTCAAGGAAAATAGTAATCGTTGCATTATCGTGTTTTATCCAATGGTTAGCAAATGTGCATGTTGTATAAGAATGATTAATGATATTTTGAATCTTCTCTCGCAGTTAAAAATTCCTTGAAAATATCAATTTTGCAATAAAACGTGGCGGCAAGATCCGATGGAGAAGTTCGGGTGTATATCGGTAAACCGGCATGTTCTGAAATGTTCTATTTTGTTGGAAATCGAAACTGCACACTATCTTTGCATTATTCATCGGTTTCCTTTGAGGCGTTGAGTCATTTTGTATGAAGCACAAAATATCGAACATGTATTCAGAATGTAAAACACACTGGGGCTTTATCGAACGAAATTGTGAATCAGTATTCTCGAGTTTTAAAGCCGAACGATCGGGGAGGAAATGTATCCTCGAAATTATTTTCGAGATAATCGAAATACTTTTTAGTAAGTCAATACCGAAAACAGACGAAAGGAACGATTACATTTTGTTGGGGCAATGAAATTCAATGATTAAGAGGAAATTATTCTAGAAATGAAAGACAGCAGAAGCCATTTGTAGTTAAACATTTCGTTAAATACTATGGTTGCTCGCACAAGAAGGGCTACAATTTGTAATTATTATTGGGAATTATTATTGGGAGGAGTATTGGAAGAAGACAATATTTTGTTGGGAGATATAAGTTTCGCAAGGACCATTCTCCTAGGCAGCAACAATGCAAGATCTACTGGATCCCATGACAAAGTGTCCCATTGTCTCCCGGTTCATCAAATGAAACCTTAAGCGATCGCGTCGCGAGCGTCAACTTAATCCTCAATGGGATGCTGGTACAGAGGATGGAAGCCCGACGATGAGAACGAAAGCAATTTGTTAAATATTGCTTCCAACGATATAAACGACGCGTGCACACCGTTAACTACACAGTCTTCGTTTTACGAACCTCGCCCGAATCGCCGAAAATACAGAACTTAGTCAAACGATCCGTTTCCAAATAATCTCGACATTCTTCTGGAAATAATACTTACACATCAACTCGTTCCTAATGTTCTCTTAAAAATAATGTTTCTATGAATGCATTCTGAACATTCTTCGGGAAATAATATTTACCCAAAAAGTAAGATAAAAATAGGATGGTATGTAATTATGGGTATCGAATGTCTACAAAACTGTTGTTCAACAAACAGAGAGGTCTTCCACGGTTGTCCCAACATTTTTCTCGACTAGAGAAATCCTTTTAGAGTTGATGTAGGTCGCGCGAAGATTTTTTCCGTGTATCCTTTTTCTAACTAGATCGACGTTCCCAGAAGGTTCGTCTACAACGCCCCCGCATCGAGACAGGGTGTTAGAAAAACAGTCGAGTCGACGTTTGCTTGCCCGAGCTCGGCAAACTCCGCTTTGGTTTGTTATTCCAAACCCACTAAGCGAACTATCGTTCAAAGTTTTCGAATATTTAACAAATAATGACGCAGCGGGCACCGTTTTCCTTCATCCGACGAAACGGACCTTGGACAGGGAGGAACTCAATCCATCTTTTGTGCGAGTCGCTAGATCAAATAATAGATCAAGTTTTATCGAAAATTTAAAAATACGGTTTTTCGCTTGCTAGGACCATTGCGGATTTTTATATTTTTATATTTGGACGTAGTCTAACTTGAGTCTGGTTCTTAGATTGAAGTGATTCCATTTCAATCCATTTCAATGAAACCATTTCCAATAATATTAAATAACATCGCAAATATTTTTCTTCTTTAAAATAGTCCCTGTCGATGTATATTAAGCGAAATTGAATTAGGGAAAAGTCTACCATCAAAGGGCCATTTTAACGAGAGTGCTTCAAAGTACTTCCAGGACGTAAAGAACTAAATGAAGCACTGAGACAATTTTATTTCGAGGACGACCTAATATGTGTCCAAAACTTGTTGCCCAGAGAATAAAGTCCATTTCGCAGATTTAAATCAGTTCAACCCTTGGGAATTTCTCACCGGCTTTCGCTAGCAAAATTCTATCGAAAATCTGCAGTGCAGGCGGTTCACAGGTACGGATGACAAAACTGTTCCAGTTCAAAGGAGGCTTCCCTGCAATTTACTCTTTCTCCGAGCATTCGTGATCGCCTAAATCTCGGGCGCCTTTAATAGCAACAACTGCGGAACTATTTCATCGTAAACAAGCATCTTAGATGAAGATGAATCCTTCGACAAAGGATTTCGAGGCTGCTCGAGGAGCGTTTAACCGTGGAATGGAAGCGATTGAAGCAGCAAACAGGAAGGAAACTGTCATTTTTGCTCCATTTTCACGTCGCTCAGGGTCGAATTCGTTGGTGGATCGCGCGCAAGATAAACGCGACCGGAGAAAATCCCTTTCGAATCAGCGCAGTTACGATGAATATCGTCGCCGGACGTATTTAGATCAGATTGCCGGATCGACCGCGTCCACGTTGTTTGCTAGAACGCGTCATGCATATACATGCACATAACCGATGATCCAGCGCGGAGGGTTGTGCGTGTGCGAAACTCGCTCTGCCAACAGAGAGAGATAGAGAGTCAGAGGAGGACATCGATGGACGTCATGCACACCGGATGCATCGGCTGTGTAGGTGGTGCACAACACAAGCACTCGATCGCTGCCGGTGCTGGGATAGGACAGCAGAATCGACCGGTGATCTTGTTACCTTGATAGTTGTTACTCTGCAAATGGATTTGCGGCTGCGCCGATTAGGATACGCCATGCGGCGGTCAGAGTTCTTACGCTAGAGATCCCTGCGTGCAGGACCCGTGCCCAGCCTCCATGTGGTCTCGCATCATCTAAAACAGACGATTATTCCACATTCTACACTATATTCTTCACCAGAATTTTTTTATTAGATAGAGGATGGAAAACAGAACGCACGCCCTTCGTGATTATATAAATTGAATATGTGGACTTTAAAAAATTTGTCTCGTCCTTTATTTTTGTTCGCAGTGGCTGCGCAAAATTACGCACGAAGAACCCAGAGTTTAGCAACAATTTCACGCTGGCAAGACGATTCTTCGTCGGATACGCGTCTCGGCGGCATTAATTTTGCAACGCGAGATTCCCGGAGGGCGAGTCGCAGCGTTACCTGCGGAATTGCGCAAGATGTCGGCGCGGAATGCCGAACCGAGTAATCTCGGGTTTCCATCGAACATGTCCCGCAACACGTCAAGTCACAATATTGTTAATTGGACGCGTCGAAGCTTGAACGGAGTCGGCGTTCGTCGTTCGCGTTCACGCGTGCCGTCCATTGTCGCACGGCGGGCATTAACGCTCGAATCTCGCGCAATTATTTTTCCTCCAGAGTGATTCTCTCTCGTCGGCTCCGATACCTCCGAACAATCGGGGCCATCCCCGCGCGCCGAGGGAATCGCAAAACGGCGAACCCCGCGGCGACGACAGCTGCCCCGAATCGAATGCGACTCTCCTTCGACGCGACGGTGTTACGACTGTTACCTCGCGAGACACACAAATACGCCGAAAACGGCGACGACAATGCGTTGGAAAACATTTCGACGGGGCCCGCGCACTGCTGCGCGACTGTTGCAAACCACTTTATTATCGCTCGCTCGTCTCGAACTAATTTCGCAGAGCGGCTCTCCTTTCTGACGAGGCCCCCACCCCGTGCGAACCCGGATTTGCTCGAATCCGATTTTCATACTTGTGCCCACGGTGAACAAATTGTAATTCTCAATGCTCGCGACGACTCCTCGGTTTTCTTTCAGTCTGTATAGGGTGGTCTAAAATGTTGTCAATGGGGTCAGTGAAATTTCACGGCTCCAAGTCATTGATTGTCAACTTGTTAAAATGATGAGGACTCTTGTTTTATACACAAGATTTTTATTTTAAAGTCCGCAATCTGCTTATAATAAATATTAAACGAGTCTTTAGAATATACGCGAGCCATTGGATCATCGAAACAATGATCTCCGCAGAACAAACATGAAATATCCTGACCCCCAGAAGCTTTTCACATTCTCCTCGACACAGTGTAAGTTTGTCATCTCTGTAGCATTCGCTGACAATCGACGGCCCTTGGTTCTTTGTGATGGTCGGTCTCGTGCACCGGAAATGCGTAAGTAGGCAGACCAGGGTTTCGCGTTGCTCCCGATTCGTGGCGCACGAGGGAGATTCCCTTTACGATTTATTTGTCGATCCTAAAAATACATCGCGGGACAGGCTGCGTCCGTTATAAATGGATTATTAGACGTTCGAATTGCGCGCAACACCTGACACACGAGTGCCGCGCCGGTGAGGGAAGGCCAGGTTGGCTGCTCGCACTTATGGCATTCCGATGGGGAACCAACAACTAGGGAGATCCCATTTTACGCGTCCTGTCCGCCACTCGAAGGATCGGCTAATATTTTACCTGAACCGCGGGACAAAAGTGTTGACCGAGAGCTTCGCCATCGAGTCCCACGGGAAACCAGGATATCTGGCCGGGAATCGCGTTTATGGTGTCCCGTGCATTCTGAATCGACCACCGAGATCTCCAGAATAAAATTATCTGCCTTTTCGCGCCCTCGAAAACGAGTTATTCCGACCAAATGGCGAGTCTTAAAAGAAATTGCCTTTTCGCAGAGTTTCGCAGAGTTTGAAATCGAAATTCTCTCGCATTCCACAGTAAAATTTGAGTGAAAATAAATTTTTGCAGTGGACACAATTTGTTTACAATTGGAAAGTGAATGCTTCTATATTGTATTTGGAAAATTGTCGATTTGTTCAATATTGAATTCTCTTTGACAATGGTATTAAATTCTTTATTTAGTGGATGGAAAATGTTGTACGGTTGTTTTCGCCTGCATTTTAGAGCGCGACATTTTTACATCGTTTTGTTTGGAGAACCAGAAGCAAGTTTCAGCTGTTTTGTTACACGGTCGCGCGAACACAAACGCGTAACAAATTCTATTTTCATAAGCCGCTGCCATACCGGGGCTAGCCATAATTTCATAACAATAGTTCCATGCTAAATTTCCTCCGTGCCAGGAAAATCGGGCTCGGCAATGGCGCCGAGCGAAACTGCGTGCATTATCTTACCGTCACCAATTCCATCAGCGGCATAAATTACGCGGAGTGTCGTTGCACCTTGCGGGCTCGAAACGTTCGAGAAAAATCCTAAAATCACACTATAAATTACAAACATCATTACCCGAGAAAGAAGTATTTTTTAATCGTATACTAAGGTATTGCTTTAAAAATAACCTACCAAAATCAGACATTGCTAAAAAAATCTGCAGATAATTATGACTATGTTCCTGTCAAGTGTTTTCGTTGTCCAACAATCGAAATAAGATGCAAATTATATCTGCACAGTAATTTCAAGAAATTCTGTCAAATTAAATTGGAATTTATCTCGTAAAAAATTCTTTGTTAAATATTTTTTATATCAACACAGCATAGTTAGGGGTTGGTTCACACCCTGCGCTTCTTATTTTTTAATTTCTTGTTTCACACCCAGCAAAAATATTTGCACAATTATTTCAAGGATTACTGTCAAATTAAATTAGAATTTTACCTCGTAAAATTCTTTGTTAAATATTTTTTTCACCAACACAGCATAATTAGGGGTTGGTTCACACCCTGCGCTTCTTATTTTTGAATTTCTTGTTTCCCACCCAACAAAAATATTTGCACAATTCTTTCAAGGATTACTGTCAAATTAAATTAGAATTTTACCTCATCTTTGTTAAATATTTTTTTCACCAACACAGCTTAGTTAGGGGTTGGTTCGCACCCTGCGCTCCTCATTTTTGAATTTTTCATTTGTCACCTAGCAAAAATTGCAACAGTAGTGCAGCACGAGGCCGAAAGTGTGCGGAACGGCGGTAATGGGTTGAGTAAAGGTTTCCCGAATTTGAAAACCAGTCGGGCGCATCGGTGCATCCTGTTAAAGCGTATATTTACACAGGATACACGGCGGCGCATTGTCGCAACGGCAGCAAATGCGCGTTTCGAATTGAGCACGCAGCCATTGATTGATTCGAGCAATCGAACGCCAGCTACAAATAAATAATTCCGTGAATGCTGGCCCCGTGGTGCACGGTATATGTATATGTTATGTATGTATGGATGTATGTATTCGACAGGCCAGAAAATAGCCGAATCTCGCAAAACGCGGCTGTGCTTCATAATGCGGATGTCGTTCGCACAATATTTGGTAACAGCGGCTGGCTGTGTTCCCATCTGTCCACCTGTACAAGTAGTCGTGGGATTTATCGGCGTCCCGCGATACCGGGTGTTGATCTCATTATCATTCGACCATTTCCATCAACTACAATACTCTTTCTTATCGATACTTCAGACGCGGAGATTCCTCAGTCTGTAATAGGTACAAACAAAACAAGTATCGATAAGACTGTGGTATTTGACGGGTTCCGTAAATTATAATGTTATCTTTATGTATTTATATCAAAATTGAGTAGATGAAATTCAAAATTGTTGAAAGATTTTTAAAATTGAAGATGTCAATACATATGATTTCTCCTCTATTATAATCATTAGACTCCGGATTTTATGCATTTGTAACAAAAATGAGCAAGTGCAATTTAAAATGAAAATATTAAAAGATTTTAAGATTTATATATTATTTTCATCACATTAAAATTATTAACGAAGAATATAAATTTATATTTAGCTCCTACATCTTGCAATTAATGCACAAACTTTTTATTTTGCATAAACTTCCGGAGTCTAATAATCATTGAGAGAAGAAATAACGTTCAATTTAGTTTCTATTTGTTGCAATTGATGCAAACAATTTTTACTTTGACACATTGTTGAGTACATTTGACGGCAAAGTCTGCTAACAAATGAGGCGAAGGTGGTTGGTCAGGTTTCGAGCCAGGGAAGACAGAGTGAATCGTGAAATTAGGTGGTTCGAGCGGAACGCGGTCAGGGAATCGTAGAAATCGCGGAAGCACCGGTTCGAATTTTCCTCCTATGGCAACGGGAAGTGGGTACTCGTGAGGTATTCGAGGACACTCGATTGGGCACCGTACTTAAGGGTGTAACCGAGCGCATGATCGAGCCACGTCCGCGGTGGTCGCCCTGGCCATGTGGCAGCCGCCTCGAGAACTCTCAGAGTTCGCCTCTCTCTCTCTCTATCTTTCTCTTTGGCCAAGGAGAATAAATCGGAAACAAATTCGCCGTCGAAGGGGTGGCTCTCCGATTGTCTCGTGCGACATAATGAGATTCGACCGTGCGTGAAGCCTAGATAGATTCAAAGTGGCCCGTGTAAAGCGTCTCCGGAGGGCCGCCATGCCGGGTGCGTCTATGCAGCCTGAATTTCGAATACCCGTAAACACCCCAGTGTATTAAGATGCCTACGTGTTCTGGCAGAGATGACAAGCGATTGGACAAGCTCACGGTCGAACGGACCCGTTGCGATACGACCCGCGTTCTGATCGAGCTGTAGTCTGCGCACTTTGTGAAACGTACCTTGTGTTTCCGACGGGATTTTCATCCCGTCTTCCTTTTGGAAACTCATGGTGAATCGATCCAGTAACCAATTTAACTGTATCCCGCCTATGTTTTTATCTTCCAGCGTGATAACCTGTTAGAAAGTCTGTTTTTCAGTACAAAATCGAATGTTTCGATCTAGAATCTAGATTTTCGCGAATTAACTTGTATAAAAGAGTCCATCCAGAAAGAAATCGCTTAGGGGAGAAACCTAGCATGCTACCGCAGTTGAATCGTGCTGCTGTAATATCTAGATCGAGATAGCTCTGTCAACGTAGTCGAGCGTGTTCGTGTGATTCAGCATGATTATTCGAGAAACAATCCTTTGGTGTTGATCCCAATCTTCGTGAGAGTTGAATTAAATTTAGTCGCTGTAGTTTTATTCATGGAACTGCATTTCCTAATACAAACCTGAAAATATTGACTACTTCCTCCCCTTGCAGATCAAACAGACAATTTTAACCTTTAATTGCTCGCATATAGTAACTGCAATCTTGAAACTTGAAATTTAGCGTTTCAAGCGCGAACAAAGGTGTCGACTACAGTAGCAAATATTTATTTTGCATTGAGGTAGCTATTTTATTCAATAAAAATTTATTTATGTTGGAATGATATAAAGTTCCATGTAACCTTCGTTCGCATGGAAGTGCGAGTAACTGAAGATTAATGAGTTGTTAGAGAAGATTAATGTTTCTAGAATTTTTTCGGCTTTATTATAATTATATATATACTTTATTATAATTTTTTAGCCCATGACCGATGAGTCCTCAAAACTCGAAAGGATTGATTCGAAATAAATGGCAAGACGGGCGAGTTCAAAGAATGGCTCAGGGCCGAAAGTTGCAGTAAAGGGGGCAGTAATGTGCGTATTAGTGGGCTAAATGCTGGTTGCAGGGCCGTCCCGAGGGAGCGGAGGGTAAAATTTTGCCCCGAGGTTCGGTAACCATCTTCCCAAGGGACATGATCGGCACCTCCATTCGGAATCGGACTATCGAGTTTCGTCGAGCAACTTAGCAACATTTCGCCGATCAAATCGAGGGAACTCTAGACGATGATGACTTTATCTACTTCGTCAGCGTCAGAACCAACACTGACCCCATTCCTGTTTTTACAATGATTAGAAACCGAAATAATATGTAAAACACGTGCCGGATACCATAAATCGATTTATTCTGTTACATCCGCGATAAAACCGAACCGAAATATCAGTAAATGCACTCTTGCAATCTGCATAACAATGCACCAGCCATTTGCTTTGACTGCTTGGCGCTTCTATCGCAAAATATATGGAAGCATATATTCCCTTTTCTATTTTCAGGTTGAAACAACAATTATCTGCTTTACAGTCGTTGTCGGTGATTAGCAATTTTAATTTGACTCGCATCCGTTAGAGATTTATTGTGTGCACAAGGAAACATCGTGTTCAGATACTGTAAACGGGACATTAAAATAAAGTTATTCTTCTTCGACACTAAATGTTGCGAATCGAACATTGTTATTTCGTCGACGAAATCGGAATTCATTATCGATGCGTTTTTAATGGCTCTATTAATCGAGGCTGTTAGCACCCGTCGGAACAATATTATGAAGTATCCTTTTCAGGGATGCATCATTAATCTGCGACAAACATACTCGTACCTTGCGCCTGTTGGAAATTAAAATTATTACAGTCATCAATATAAATATATACATACAATCTTCTGAAGATCTTTTCTTGATGCGGCAGATGGGAAGCTGAATTTCAACAACCGTAGAACGATATCCAGCGAGGATAACGTTTTAATCGAGCGGTCGATCGCGTTGGCAGGGGCAGCTCGTTGTCCATAAAGCGTTTTCGGTGCAACAGGCAGGAAGCAAAGACGCGAGAGGCAAAAGGTAAGAGGCAAGAGTCGCAAGGATGGGTTTTCAAGAAACGTCGTCGATGTTTGCCGCGGCCAAAGTGGCCTCGAGTGGCGTCCATTAGCCGGGCACGCGGTTGCGTTCGGTTCTTTCCTCTCCGCCCCGCGTGTGGAAAAGTACACGCTCGAGGGGCAAAGAAAGCCGTGCGTGTGTAAAGAAATACCGTAGAAGACACCTTGATTGCATGGCTACCGGGAGCCGCACGGCAAACACCGGCCCGAGATCCACGGTCATGCGAGGACCGTGTGCATATAGATCGTACAAGTGGCGTTCGCGTCTTTTGCTCGCTTTTCGAAACGTCTCGAGTACCAGCAGCCGTTAGGGAATCGATGGTCGTGTCTCCCTCGATCCGATCCTTCCGATCATCATTTTCTGACCCACATCGTTCTATCCCACAAGATCGTCCTTCGCGATCTTCCGTCTCGTTCTAAGCACCATTCTCTCACAGCGGCTGCAGGAGAATTTATTCTTCTTAACAACGTTGGTGAATTTGTCTTGATTTTCGACATTTGATGATTCGACATTTTTGTTCGATGTTTAAAGACTTTACCTCCGTCTGGTAATGATTAATATTTGTACGGGGAGACCTCACAGTTCCGATCACTTGAAAGGTATAACTAACGCTACCCTGTTTCTTTCAAAGTTTAAACGATCCCGGAAAGTTCAAGATCGAGCGTCACTCATCATATATCGTCATTTTTAATCCAATGGTTTCTTGCTTTACAGCTGGCCAGATCCGAAATGTCGTATCATCGCGAAGGGACATTCTGCACTTGGCCTCGGCGCGGCGGCAGATGCAACGATCGCCTCGTATGACATTTGCGACCGCGCTATCGACCAATAATTAATATTAACGTCTTTACGCCAATCAAACGACAAGCCTGTTCGTTTGCTACAGCGTGCGATTCCCCGGTTAACGAATACGGAAAGCAAACGGACACGAGCGGAAAAGAAAAATCTAATGACTTTATTCAACGTCACCGGTCCTGTAATTACCCGCAGGGTGATGGCGTGCGGGAGGAAACGCCGCACGGTCCCCCCGTCTAGCGATTAGCAATCCCTCGGTGATTACCAAGTTAGCCTAAATAGGGTATAGTGTTTAGGGAGAGTCTACGTGGGCCCAATGCTAATCGCCGCTTCTGTGTAAGAACATACACGCCGAGGGTGGCCTGGACTCGGTTTAACTATTGTTTCGGGGAAACACGTTCACGTATAGATCCGCCGAAGAGGCGCAATTTTTTTATAATACTGCTTGTTTGCTCTTTGAACAGTGCTTATTGATCTTGTAAGGGAATCTAGTCTGGAATAATAATCATTAACTAATAACATCCCAAGAAACAGCAGCTGCTCGAGAACGATTTGATCAAAGACAATATCGTTCATTCTTACATTTATCTCATCGGAACATAATCTTCTTTCATACAGAAACATTTAACCCTTCGGAAAATTCGATAGAAGGCGTCCTCGTCCCCATAGGATTAAACTATTAGATCTACAACGAAACATCAACCTTGACAGCCTCATCGAACAACTTTTGCTAGAATCTCCAGAACAAAAAAATTGCTGCTCTGCTTAAGAGTTTCGCCAGCTAATTTCTCCGAGAGAAACAACAACGAGCAGCTTCGAGGAGAAACAGGTGCGAGTCCCTGGAAGACCCAGCAGCCCAACAAGGGAAGAAAAGACAGGGGAAAGGGGATGAAAATCGGCGGAGGATCTCGAAAGAAGCAGAGAAGACCGCGCGTCTCGTGCAGTATCTGGCCGCATCCCTCGAAATTCCGTTCACGTACAAGATGGCGGCTGTAGTTTGCTGCCGACATGCACCGCCCCTGACTCTGTCTCCCGTTTCATCCCGTTTCTCATCCCCGTGTCCCACCCCGTCGTTCCTGTTCCTCGGCTTCTGGCCTTGCCCTTTGGAGGAGAGACGGAACCCGTCGAACCCGGTCGAACGTCGCGCCACGCTTCACGTTAAACGTTCCCAACAGTTTGCGACGACATGCCCATTAGACGGCGGGTCGTGGTACCCGCGGAACGAACGAGAAACGACCGGCGGGTACGCAAGGACCGCCGTTGAACCCGGCGCAAGACCCCTCCGGTCGGCTACGAACGAACCTATTTGCCGGTCTTTGGAAAATAAACGCTCGCGGATACGCCCCTGAATACTAATTCCACGCTCCTTCTCCTCCAACTCCCTGTTCGTCATCCCTTCTCTCCATTCTCTCTTTCTCTCTTCGTCGTACTCTCCTCCTCGTCATCCTGCAATCGGTCACGATTACACTCTCCGTTCCCTTCACCCTCCGGCTTCGATCCTGCCCGCCCACGCTCGCCGGAAGTTGAAACAATGAGCCACGGGAAACGACGAAAATTATGTACAAATTCGCCGAGTGTTTAGGGCGTGATTTAACCAGCCCGCGTGTATCTGCCGAACCGAGCTAGCCTAATGGCCCGGCTCATTCAATGACTACTGTCGAAGCGGCCCGTAAATATTTGGACGATGCCTCGACAAACGCGGGTTCACTTCAACGGACTTCGAACCGAGTTTCTGATCGTTGTTCTTTCATCTTTGGCTCTGTTTCTCGTTCGACCACATTATTAGCTAGAGCATTTTGTACTTGGCATTGTACCTGAGGAGAATGATCTTGGATTTTTTTTGGATTTTGCGAGATTCGGAAAGAGACACCAACGTCCAATGTTTATCTGACTCCAATGACCAAAAATAGAAACCTCGCCCAAAGCGTAATCCGGAAATGGTAAAAAGTTCTTGTTCGTTGCCAAAAACGCGTGACAAAAACATCTTCTAAAAATACCGGGTGTATTAAAATTCCGCGACTTGCGTCACCGGCAGCCCGGAGCGATATGTTAATTAGTTGACACGAATTTGGCACTGAGTCTCCCGAAATCCCCGAAGCACCTCGAGCGCAGGGCCGAGTTTTTGTAAACGATCCCAGCAGCTGGTTGTGTACATACACCGAGCAGACAGAATCTTCCAATTGGCTTGTTGAACTTTCTGGGAACGGGTTAAAGAGCGGTGGCGAAATGGTTCCAGATTGCGCGTGTACAATACCCGAAGACGACACTGGTCTCCGTGTGTCCGTGTCTGTGTGCACACACCGGGACCTTGTTCGAAATGGTCCGTTTGTCGTTTTCATGGTTGCTACCGCCGCGTAATGGAATGTCCACACTTCAGGTCCGTGTGTTGTCCGGCTGATCGGAGTGCCACACAGCGATCCTTCGGAGACCTTCCGGCTGAATATTCGAAGGAAATTTAATCGAGCCGGTTGTCGCTCTGATTTACCTGCGCCGAGGACAATGAAGAGACCCACTTTCGCGTTACTGTCGAAAGAAAGTGCTGAAAAGCGGAAGCAAAGAGATTAAGATCCTGTCGCGTCGCTAAGAAGGATCAACGTTGACGGAGCTAACCAACCGTGAGGACCTCTCGGCAGATCAGACCCTTTAAACTAATCCCCCGTGGCGAAGAATTAGTTTGTATTCGAAGAACGGCGGCGGCGCGGAACGCAAGAACATCGAGTCGAGTCCGAGGTTGCTTCAGAAAAATAATCCGCGTGGAATTAATTTACCGCGAGAACGAGCCGCTTGAATGGCGAGTATTGTTGCAGTGCGATCTACGAGCCGTGTTGCATCGATGCGATTCTCGATGGTAGAGGCGGGCATCGCAGTTTGTTAGTTAAATAAACACGAAAACCTGCTTGAACAGCAATCCCCCGCGCGGAGACTTTTTAAAATTCCCGCGCGCCGCAACATGGCGGCCGACCTTCGCGCGGGAGTTCTCTCACCTCAAGACTTCTCGAACGAAACGCATGGATACGCCGTCGTTTTTCTCAGGGAAACTCGTCTTTTTGAAATCTACGCGATTGAATCATTCGAGGGACAACGCAGCGAGTTTTGGAGCTAATTAGAATGTAAATAGAGGATGATGAGCCCTCGGCGTGGACCGGGATTATAAGAGCTGGTAACGTCGTAATTATAGCTCGTAAATGATAGCAACGGAGAAAAGACGCGCCGCGCAAACTGATATGGAAGACGGTCAATAATGTCGAATCACCGGCAATATTGTTCGGCTGTTATTTTTATTCGGTGAAACACAAGGCGACGGATTTCGTGGTCGGCTCGGAGGTATCCCCGGCCGCGTATCGTCTTTGTGAGAGCCTCAAAGCAGGCTTATATCAGTGTCAGATCGGGGGACCAGCACAATGGAACGAAAAGAAAATTTCAACTAATTCGTCGAGATGGAACCCACTCGACTGGGTAATTTCGCGCGATGAGTCGGGATGTTCTACTCGGTCTTCGAACGGTACTTCATCCTTTAGCCTCGTCTTCTTCTTCGTCGACGCGAGCCTTTCGTCCCTAGAGCCTCTCTAAACGCGGCAAACACCACTCGAAATGATTTTCCATGTTTCGTCAATACTCTCGAAACTGACTCTGTTTTTCAGACAATCGGGGCCTGGAAAGCGCGCGTATTTCGACGCAAAATTCACGAGACTGTCGCTCTTACTAGCTGAACCCTGTCTGCAAAATATTAGGGCTAAAACATTTAAATGATATTATAAGATCATAGAAGTCCTCCAGTTTACTCTTAAAACGTAGGTCGGGAGATGCCAAAATTCCTAACAGACACAATGGAAGACATGTTGAAATGTTCATCCCAGCAGAGATTTTTTGAAGTAAGGATTTTATGTTTGAGACGTTTGAAGACATTCGAATAATAATTTTAGTGTTTGTGCATTCCACAGCACAATGAACACGTTAAGGATCCCACGTGCAACATTATGCACATATTCAGCGATTTCCATTGCAAATAAAGAGGCAACTTTGAAGGATGCACTTTGCAGAGGTGCATCACGAAGCAAACATCGGGATCGATGTTTGTTATCATGATTGTGTCTCGCGCGAAAGCTTGAAAGCAACCTCTCGAACATCGCTGGGAATAATCAGCGATAATGATGCTTGTTAGTAAGATTTGCAAAACGCGGCTCGGCAAATAGTTCCGAATTTCCGGTTGGAAATCATCAAAGCGGCTCGAACCGTATCGTCCGCTGCGCCCGGGCTATTTTATCGCATTTTGTCGTAGTTTTTCTGGGCTTTGATAATCCTAAAGGGGGATTCTACGAGTCCGCGTAATCCGGCTAGTGTTCGCTAATGAAATTAAATAAAAAGTGAGAGGAAGAGAGAGAGAGAGCGAGAGAGCGGGAGTGGATGGGACGCGACGCAGACATTCACAGAGAGGACACAGAGAAACGCAAAGGAAAAAAAGAGAGCGGGTCCCTCCCGATGGACAAAAAAAAACTATAAAAAAGAGAAAAAGAATAAAAATGAAAGAGTCGACGCCGAGGGGATTTGCAGCGGCGTTGATTAAAACCGCGACGACGTATGGCTGCATTTGAGGAACAGCGAATTCACAGCCAGCCCCGCGACTGCAAGTGTAGTCGATACTCAGCGAGCGTGGGTGTGTACGCGCAGTGTGCACGCGCGTGTTCATTCGCCGGTGCAATCGCATTTTTTCCCCGGCGCGGCGCGGCGCGCGGCGGCCGAGCCACCGTGAAAGAAACGGAATCGCAAATTCCTGAGAGTGCAGCCGCCGATTATAATTGAACACGCATTATTCTTCATGCATAAAGGATGCATTTAATAGGGAGCCACGGACCTACATATCTTCATTATCGGATTACCGCGAAATTATTCACAGACCGATCCTCCCATTGCAGATTGTCGTTTGCATCTTTTACCGCAAACAGCGCTTCGCCCTTTACGATTTTTCAAGATTCACTATTCCTTTATATGCGTTTATCGCGATTGTTTAACCGCTCGTGGAATTGTTTTAAATGCTAAAGATACTGTACTTCCTTCACAATCCCTTCCGATACGAAATTATAGCTCCAATGAAAGAATTCTATACTCTGCTTTTCGAAAGGAGAGAAGTATACATGCATGCATATAGTGGATAAACTGGTGATCATAATAGCTGCGTACCCCATTCCAATGACTCCAGGCTTTTAACATATGAATAACAGGGGTGGTGTAGACATCTACTATGACCATGTTCGCATGACGACGAATATTTCGGGATTTATCTCGCAGAACGCAGACCATTACACAGACTAGTGCGAATATTTGTCGAGGAATTATAAACTGCAATATGTACGACATATTTTTATTGACTCATAAAATTACTTAACTTAAATATAAGTATCTGCATTATGAATGCTGGGGGAATTTGTACGAACCTTGAAGAGGGCTAAGTGATTTTTTTCAGAGGGAAATAAAATGCAGGGGGTTGATCGGAGGAATTCGCGTCAGGTTCGCGAGCCGGTCTCTTCAGGGTTGTCCGTCTAATAGGCAGGAGAAGGGTGAAAAAGGTGGAAAGACACGAAACTGGTTGCAGAGGGCTTCCCTGGTGCACGATTTTCTGGATCGCGGCAGATAGGGCGGTTCGCGCGTGATTTGCGCGATTACCTGTAATGACGCTCGATCTCTCATGGGGGTCGTGACCGATCCCTCTGTGTGGGTACAGCTTCGTGACAATGGTCGCTCATTATCGGCTCGCTATTGGCCTATTGTTGCCGGTGAGAGAGCCGGAACGGCCTTACCGACTGCGGCGAGGAGTGATACTGGCTCCACCGCAGGGTGACTCGTCCTTTTTCGACTTGCCGGCAACCGAATCGTATTCCAAATGCCGCGCGGTGAATGATAAAAGGCGAATTTCAACGATCTATGATTTTAATGTGACATATCCTATCCCCGCGCTTCGCCCCACTCATCGTTATCTATTGCCCGCTTTCAATGCCAGCGAACGATGCTCACTATCCCGTCGATGAACCCGTTTCTTGCTAATTTATTCCTGGAAATGTCATCCCTATTGATGGCAACATCATTTTAGAAGAGTTATTCGACTGCGGTGAGACGATTAATAAAAATATTATGTACAGTGATATAATGATGAAGAAGAGAATGTAACAAAGTTTGCCTCTCCACAACAATGTTCAACCACAGCTGTAAAAAATCGATAAACCATCCTCTGGAAGAGTTTTTAAACAGAAAAATAAAGAGACGTTCAATATCGAAATTATTTAAGTTTGCTTGAAGACGGTCCGAGCATCCCTTAAAAGCAGCCAGCCACCCTTCCGTCGCAAGTTTTTCGCAATAATTGCGGAGCCGTTCTCCCGGCCGGTCGGTCGATTAATATTCCGTGGTTTCGGCGAGCAGCTTCGCCGAGAAAAACCAAGAAAAATAATTTCCCGTCTCATCGGGGTCAGGGGGTCCTCTTCGCAACCCCTTCGCGCCTCCTCTGCCGCGACCGGCGCAGGCAGAAAAGCAAGCAGAAAACGTAGGCAGAAAGCTGAAACCCGATGGGCGCAGCCAGGACGCGCTAAAACATGCAAAATCATGCAAATTGCGTTCGTTCGAACACCCTCTCCGCCTCCACCTACATCGGCTTCCTCCGCGTTTTACCGATCCCCGTCCTCCTCCTCCGCCTCTCGTGCGCAGCAACCCCCCTTTTTCCGTCTCGCCCCTAACCGCCTCTCTTTTTCTCCGTTTTTCCTCGACCATGTCTGTCTTCCTTCTGCCTCCTCCGCCTCCAACCCCCTCACCTCTCTCTCTCTCTCCGTTCACCACCCATCGTAACCCCCTTTTTCACCACCCCCAATCCTCCTGGCAGCCCCGTTCTTCGCAAGCCCCTCGTGTGCGAGTGCCAGCGTCAAAAATGTTTCGACGATTGCGTGCCGCGGCGTTTGCTCCTTTATTTTTGCCGAGGGGTGGAATACCCGGCTGGGCGGGGCCGCTGCCCCCGGGACACAAAGGGGGATGAAACTTCGCCCGCCATATTTACGTCTCTGCCGGGTGGGAAACGAAAAAAGTCCGGAAAATCGTTGTTGAGGCGCTCAACCCTTTCCCGGTCTTGGCTGTCATCGAATACCGACTGCCGCAGAACGAGAATCATTCTTCGATCCTCCGCCGGGAATCGGGACTGGGAATACCTAGGATGTTCTGTTGAGGATCGTTGTCTTCAAATCTTTATTTTATTAACTATATGTTCCTTAACACCAGCCGCAACCTTCTTTCATAATGTTTCAAATTGATTTTTGAAAATATTTCTTGCAACTGTATGGCGAAAATAATTGTAAATAAACTTTCAATGGCGTTACTTGTTTTATGGAACAATATCAAATTAGTTTGACTGCTTCGTTCCGAAGAAAATGTCAAAATGAGCCTACAGTGACAGTCGCAAACAAACTCGAATCACGAGCATTTAGGCCCCGAGTAAAGTGCAGGTAATGTTAGGAAATTAGTAAAGCCGGATGGAACGATTCTTTCCTCGGTTCCTCCAGTAAAATGAGGTTTGTTTGGTGGGTCAGCTCTTTTAGATTACAGGGGGCGATTTACTGTTCTGGAAAGCCGATTACGCGTGGCTTTAATCTGGAAGGCCGTGTTCGAGTGCAGGTCGCTCTCCTTATTACAAAGCCAGACGAGGAACGACCAAGTTCCCGAGCTGTCAAATTTAGCTGCAGGTACCTCCTCGTGACCTTTCGATACTCGCTCGCATTACAAACATCTTAGGCCCACCACCTATGGCGATTCGACAGGTGTTCTACCGTCGTTACTCCAGATTTACGTGGAGCGCCTGGCTACCTGCTGCACTTCCCCAAAGTGTCGACGACAAACGCGTTCTTAATTACAACCTAATCCAGACTTGGAGTGACGAGTACTTTCTTTCATAATGGACGTTCATTCATGTAGACACTAATATATGTATACATACTTTTATAAATAAAAATTCTCGACGTTCGTATCTTGAATTTCTAGTACCTATCTCCTTACTTGAATAGAGGAATGTCTCTGCTTCTACTAAAAAGGTTCTGTTGAATCGAAATAGATAGCATAGATTCTACGGGAATTTCCGAGGCAGGCGGTTCAGCAATCAGCATATTATCCACAAACATTTCCCATAGGCTTCAAAACACAAATACAAACCTCGATCCAATCAAAACGCGCTGGACAGCTCGAAGTGCCTGAAAACCACGAAGGCCCGAAGCAAAAAGTTGCGAGGCGAATCGAATCACGTCATCCGCAGCCAAACGAAGAATCTCCTTTCCGATTCCTGCGGGCTCTCGAGCCGTTCCCGGTCCGGAGGGCTTGATAAAGCAAGAGTTAAAGACGCTAGGCAGCAGCTTTGTTCCCCCGGCCACGACGGGCAAAGTTTACACTCGAGCGGGAACAATGCAACAATACCCGCGTCTACAGCTCTTGACGGGCTCACGAGCCAGCCCAGAAACGAAAAGGAGCGGCCACGGTTGACAAGGATAGAGGGAGAGAAAGATGAGAAGAGTCCAGACCCCGAGATAGAGAAAGAGAGAAGAAGAGGTGTTGAAGAAGGACAGGAACGAGGACTGACCGTGGTAGAGTGGTAGTAGGTGGACCCCGGTAACGGATAAACCTTGGCCAGAGGGGATGAAGAGAAAAGACGGGAATGAAATCGAAGGGAGGCCGAGGAGGAGACGAGCAACAAGAACGAGAGAAGAAGGCGCGCGGGATTCGAGGCTCCGAGCAGGCAGGATAAATAAACGCAGCGCGCCGCCCTCTCATCTCGGACACCTCTATTTCGCCGCGGTGAAAGAGACGCAAGTCATCCTCCGTTTCTGACCACGGATACCAAGAAGAAAAAGAGGAGCGGCCGGGCCCGGCCGGGCTGAGACGGGCCGCCGAGCGGGGGCGCAGGGAAAATGAAGAAGAGGAGTACCACCTTCTTCACCTTTCGTTGCCCGACATGGCTGCTCTCTCGTCATTAACCTTTTCCTCGGAGACGTGGATGATGCAGCCGCGCGTGTATCACGGCCATCATGGGATCCATAGAAGCACCACGGACATCACGCTGTCCGACGCTAGAGGATCGGATAAACATCGCGGGATCGTCCGGAAATGCGATCGCCACCTCGTTAGACCCCTGCGTTATGATTAAGTTAAGACTGGATGGTTAAGAAATTGTTCGTGCGAAGAATCTTGCAGCGAGGATTCCGCCTCGTTCTGACAAGTTTCAAAGTAAAGTTTTGAGAGTTTAGAAGCTTTTATTTGGACTCTGAGGATGATAGTCTCGAGGAAATGCTAGTGTTTGAAATCGCAGGCTGCCACGTGCTTGAGCCGAACCCTTGAGGATATTTTCTGTGGGCTCTGGATAAATAGAAGGAAGCTTATGGTGTTACTGTGAAATTGGGCTAATTGGGATCACGCGGTATCTTAACATAGAATTCTGTTAAAGCTCTCCAATTATTAAATAGCCTTTATCTCCAGCCTCGATAAAATGATTAACTTTGTTCTGAAAGAACAATGTCTAAAAATATGTATATAAAAATATATCGACGCTGTCATGAAACCAATGAAACCGTTCGTCGATCAGGGGTTAATAGGCCCTGATAGGCAAAGTGTCACGAAAGAAGACACCACGGCCAAAGTGCCAGTTTTGATCGCTATCGTACGCACACACCGCACCGGCGCATTTCTCCGCTTCTTTTCTCTTCTCCCTCGACTGCCGATGAGGCCTGTAATCACCCGGCAATGCCGCCATCATTGTAAACCATCAAACACTGTTGGTTGCGCCATATGCGGAGTACAGTGCTCGAACATGTCGCGGGTGTCTTGAAAATTGAACGAGACGTGAAAGTTTGCTTCTCAAAAAATGTTTATAAGTGGATATTCTATTTATAATTTAGTCCAAACGAGTTCACATTGTGTGGACGCAGCAAATTATGCCAGCGATCGAGGAGGTCCCGTGTCATGCTATCTGATTGGTCGTTCTGACTAATGGCAAATAAAGATCTTGCTAATTCCTTCGCCGTAATTTTTTTTTCGCCCTTCTGTTCCGAGGAGAACGATCTGTGTTCGTCCGTATTTTTTTCTACGGGCAGAGTGTTCTTCGAATTTGGTTGAAATTGACTTCTTTTTTGGATAAAAGTGTGGGACCTTTCATGCTAATAAAAGTCACAGATTTTAATAGTTGAATTATCTGACATTTTAGTATTAAGTTTGTTCAAAATATCACTTGCTCCGTATTTTTATGGGACAGGTATCGGCGACTCGACCACGAGGGCCTGATGGAAGCATGATTAATAAAATCGGCGCAATTTCGCAGGGTCTCCTTGTCGAAACGTCGTCGCGCGCCCGAAAAGTAGATAATCAGATTCTCAACCAATTTCGTCAGGGCAAAGAGAACGAGAAGAAAAAAACCGAGGAGGAGAGGAGAGGAGAGGAAGCAGTGCCTCGGATTGCTTTTAATTAAAGCAATCCATGGATTTCTGACGTCCTTCTCCCCCGACCCGCGTAGAAAGGGAGGAAAAGAGACGCTTAGAGTTTCGAGAGAGGATCACCGACCAATTATCTGCTTCGATATGATCTTCCGCGTCTTTGCTCTTGCTCGCCTCGCCGAATGGGCTTCGAAGCGGTCTTTTAAGCTCCCGGGGGAAATAAAGCTCCGCCGGGTTTCCTCTCGTTATTATACACACGCGCCACCAGGTCGAACTATCGCGGTCTCCTCTGCTGGACCCATTATCCTTCTTGAATACCGTGTATCTATAATATTAAGAAGCCGTTGTGGTTTCGCACGATTAATGCGATTAGCCAGACGATGGCCCTGCGAATTCAACTTCTCAAAGAGAACTTGTAATCACTGTGCCTCCCTCCAGCCAGACTGTCACTCCTCACTGTCGAGAGTTCAAAGAAAACTACCCTTAACGCGTTCAATGCGAGAGTTGATCGAGAACAGACTGTTTTCAGATGAATCTCTAATAAAATACAGACTCTCAGCTATCTCAGACTTAATAAAATTGTGACGCGACGTTAAAGAATAAAAAAGAAGAAGAAGAAAATTGTACTGAATGAGAGCAGAGCTCGCAGCGTCCACAGAAAGGAAACCATGCAGGAATCTGCGCAAACAGGGACTCAGTTTCCGGTGGTGGAGGGGGGTTGCCGGTCCAGTCGATATTTTCGGGTGAAAAAAAGCGTGAAAAATCGCGCGCGCGGTGGTGTGAAAAAAAAGCGTCGAAAAGGGTCGAGGGTCGGGTCAGGTTGTGGGGGGAGGACGATCTTTAAATTGCCGATTTTGTTCTCGCCGGGATTCATTCGGCGCCATCGCCATCGTCCTCGCGCGGCGTTTACACGGCAGACACGGGGAAAATGTTGCGCTTGTGCGTGGTTACATCCAGGAACGCGACCATCGAGAGGGAAGCGTAAAGACTCGTGAAAGCTTCCGGAGAGACAAATTGGCGTGAAAACGCATTTCGAGGGGCAGAGGGACGTTTCGCCCCCGGGGGCGAAAGGGCACCTAGCACACGCCCGCCGCACCCCCCTGCGCAACCCTTGTTCCTGCGAACGGCGAGCACGGGCACGGTCGCTAATGTCAAACATTTAGGTCGAAGCATTCGGCTAAATACACTCACTCGTCGCCTCTCCTATCATTCCGCGCGATCGCTCGCGAAGAATAGCGCGATGATGAGCGGGACATAATATATTTTAGCGTCTGCGGGATTCTCCGAGGCGGCCAGAAGACTCGGGGCTTCTTTCGGTTTGATTGATTCGCCTAGGCTGGCTCTGCTCCTCGCCTTGATCCTAATTAATGTCATTTTTTTATTGGAACTGCAGAAGTTCCTTGTGTGGGATTTCTTCGGGAAGGAAATGTGAAATGTAGGATCTTGATAATTGCTATTGGTTTCATCTAGTTAGGGTGATATCGAAATGTTGAATTTGTTTTGTCAATTGCATAAGCTCTGAACGCATCTAGCGACATCCAGCTGATCTTCTAAATTTTTGGGGTAGCTCCTGACGTCTACCAAGAATCGTGAAGACCCTGCAGGATTCCCATGTATCCTAGACTGAAGACAAAGTGTATAAAGTTGAGCAAAGATGGATCCCAGCAGCCAATTAACGTCAGGCCGGAAGCGATCCCGTTGAAAAATGTCCGAGATTCGAGAGGCCGCTGGATCCTGGGGTTTTGAAGCCATTGTCCGTTCCGGAGTCGTCGAAAGGATTTTTCTTTTGGTCTTCGACGCCGGGCTGAGTAGCAGCTGGTGAAAAGGGAGCAAAAACGATCTGGTGAATGCGAGCTGGTGCTATTTAGTTCCACAAAGAGTCGGCGTCGGTACACGAGAGTGTACGGCGAAGAGAGTAAATGCTGCCGCGCGCGTACCTACGGTACCATCTACGTACCCGTCTACACGTGTACGTACATACGTACGGTACACGTGCAGTCGTACGTGTGCACGTGTATGTCGACGCGCGTGTGTTCGCGCGAGGATGCCTGCATGGCAGGTTAATACAGTACCGCGTAGAGTGGAGGGTGGCTGCTGATGTAATTTTTGCCCGTTTGATGTCTTTAATGGAATCAGGCGCGTATCTAGCAGGCGCCACTCAATTTACAGGGTGCGACTAATGGCTGCCGAGAGGTAGACGAATGCTCCGGCTTCCCTTCCGCTCTTCGTTTGGTCACTACGGTTGGCCCATACCTGTCACCCCCCTTGCTAGACCACCTATTTCTCCCCCAATAACTCTTCCGAAAATTTTTGACCTCCCGATGCACCCTTGCGCACCCCAGTTCGATCGCTTCACATATTTTTCGCCTTCCTTCCACTAGCGCTTCCGCTTCAAATATTTACTTTCTTAACAGTTTTTAGGTCTTTTCATTTATTTCTTGCAGTTCTATGTAATTGATATTTATGAACATTTTGTCGGACTTAATTTTGAGCAACTCGTGCATATTTATTCTCTGACGTTGATAAATAATTATCCAGAAAAATCAAATAATAATAAATTAGCTTGACAAGACATAAAAAATTTCTGAACAGTGTCAATTAAAAGCATCATATTTTTCTCACAATATATCAGCACTAAATATTATAGCTTGTGATGGAGATTGTTTGGGACGTCTCTAAAAATTGTCAAAAATGCGAGGGTATGAGACGAAGGAAAAATTATTTTAATCCGGAGAATTAATTGGAGTGTTAAGGGGGTGGTAAATCGAAAGTTTCGGGTCGAAACGAAGGTGTATCCGAAAACGGGCAGGGTTGATTTGCTGCGGGGGTCGAATTAGAGGGTGCCCGTGAGTATGCGGAACAAAGGTTTTCACGCAATTTCCTCGACGGAGCGTAGCTGCCGTGACGCCGCGCCGCGCCGCGCCGCGCCGCGCCGAGGAGAAAGAGCCCGGCAAATTTAATTCTCGCTCGCTTTATTTGATCATATTTTATATCGGCTTTTGACGCCGCCCTCGGAAGGCACGCTTTTAAAATACATTACACGTTGCCAGCCTGGTACTGGCTACCAGGGGGTAGGGGTGCCGCGCACAGAGATAGTAGACGCGATAAATACACTACGTTTGAGCAATAATTTTCGCGGATCTTCCATTAGCCCTTACTAACGACGTTATTTGCCCTTTCTGCGAGGCCGCCTTCCTGCCTCTCGACTCGGTTCTCTGGCGATAGCGATCGCGTCTCTCGAAAAACGGACGGTGCAAATTAACCGTCTCTTACAGGGAAAAATGTCCTTCCTAATCGAGTTATTTTACAGTTCACAAGTAATTGTTAGGGCGCGTCAAAACTCTCGATGTAACCCAGAAATTAACGAGTCCGTTAACCAATTATTATTGTACACTTTGCAGTGACTTCGGTGTTTCATCCGATGTTCATCGCGTTTCACAGACGATGTTCCAGCTTGTAGCACGAACCTTGCATCTTATAAAAATGGTCGACAGTGCGACGGCTCATCACCTTCCCCAAGGCTAATCGAATTGTCTAGGTCCGTTTCGTCGCCCTAGCGAGAACGGTTGTGTCCCGAAGTGGTTGTCTCGACGGCATGCAGGTTGTAGAGCGTTTTCGCGTTTCGGCGGTGTAGGTGGTTGGTGCGAAAATAATATTTTATTCATACACCGTCGACAGGACTTTCGTATAGCGCCCGGGGGGTGCAACGCAACGCCTGGGGACTTTGGCGGTTGCACGGGGAGCTGCGGGGGCGGTCTATGGGGGTGGGCGATGGTTAGGACGTGGCCTCTGTATCCTCCTCGGAGAACAGAGGAACGTGTTTGCGTTTGCTTTGGCGTGTGCATGCGCGGCAGGCTATAAAGCGCTCTGGAAAGAGTAGGAGAACGCGGAGCCGCGGAGGAGAAGAGTGTCCGGGAGGGACGTCGCCTCCGCCGCCGCCTGGAAAATGTTCCTCCGCCGCTTTGTACACATTTGCATACCGCGTTTCACGTGTGCGTGGCGACGTGTGAAATCCGACCTCCTTCCTTCCGTCCTTCCTTCCTACCATCATCGCGCGAAAGCCTCGCGCGCAACACGCTCTCTCTCTCCACCGGCAGCTCGAGCTTTCGAGAGACTTCGAGCTTTCTAACCTGGCGGCAGCGGCGCGCTTTTCGCTTCCTCTCTATCTAATTTGGCCACGGTTGCCGACTTACGGCGGAGGAAATCGAACCGTTTCAGCTTTTGTTCCCCCCCCCCCAGCTTCACCAGCTAACCGACGCGACGGCGAAACTTGGTGCCGACCGGCTCTCGCGGTGGGTTTTCACAAGCCGGGGAATAACGGTTGGCAAAATGTTCCAGACACTTTGTACACATTTGCATACCGCGGCCCGTTTACGCGCGGCATACATAATTTAGCCCTTCCGAACCCCGGCACACCCCGCCTCGGCACGGCCCACGGTCTCGCATTAGCCAAATACGGATTATGCTACCCGCCACCCGCGCGGGATTCCCGGATCGGCCGATCTGCCGCAAAATTGTTTAATGTCTAACCTTTATCCGCCGCGATTCGTTCGATCCGCGGGACCCGGGTGCGAGACCGGCTTCATGTTCCAGGACATTTCGATGTTCTGGGTCTTGGGGATCTGTGAACCCTCTCACGTAATAAGATCTTTAATTGGAGCCCGCTGATTTGACCTAAAAATGAATATGAAATCGTAAATAAATTTTGGCGCTCCCCTTTTCCCTCGATGTATCCTGTGCGGTTCTAAAATCGTCAGAGGACGATCAATTAGACGAAAAAGATCACGATCATCTTGTCCTTTGTCGTTATCTCCCGCAATCGCGAGCTGCCGCGGTTCATCAGCCGAAACAAAGAAATTAAGTTGTGTCTTTCGAGATCCTCCGGGGCGATCAGCAGGGGTTGCTGGAGCAGGATAGAGGGGTGGCTTAACATCGACATCTTCCGGTTCCGAGAGGAACTGCCTAACGAGCCTTGGGGGACGCTTAGAGACGTTCCGCAGGAATGAAAACGACGGCGGACAGAAACGGAAACAATTAAATGCTCGCGCTCGAGCGGACACATTGTTCCGTCCGCTGGGCTCTCGCGGGCTCTCGCGATTCGCTGGGACCATTGAATCGAGTCTGGTCGAATCGAGGCGCACACCACCACCATCATTGCCATCCCCCATCTGACCATTTCCAACGTTTATTGGACGCGTTCTACGAGGATCGCGATATCATATTGTATGGGGTACACTGGACAAACTAATTTCAACTTCGTCGACGGGGGCGGGGGCGGCTGGTGCCTTTGCCATGGAAACTCCTTGCGCTCTGGTGACCGTGGCTGACTATAATCGGCATTAACTCCTTGCTCTACAATTTTCTTTACGTCTACAGTGATCGGATATCATTCGTAGGCTTCCTAGAAACAGGAGGAAATGTCTATCTTCTTTTTCTTAGGAAATTGAATAAGGTCGATATAGTTCATTGATGTCCTCCTATTCATCTTCCTACTATTTTAAAGGGTCTTCCAATAAGAGCGATAGATCTTTCAATGATCACAGCCGCCATGCTCGTTATTCAATTGTTAATGTCACATGTTATTTGTACTCAGTAATACTCGGCAGGTCATCATGGATAGAAATTATTAACATTTCGACTCCAAGATCTTGCGACTTGCCTCCATTATTTTTTGTAGGGCCATGTTAAGTCTCTTGTTTATTCCAATAAACCACAAACTGCTAATGATCTTAAAGCAAACATAATTCGTGTTATCGGTGAGACACGACCTGATTTATGAGCCGGAGTCTTCGAAAATTTGGTTTGCCGTATTCACTTCGCCAAACGCAATCGTGGTGGTCATTTAATGATATTGTATTTCATGTATAACGCCATCGAATGTACTTTGAAATAAAGCAGTGAGTACTAGATTATGTTCTGTATTTTTTCGTTTTATTTCAATTCAAAGTTCTATCGCTCTTATTGAAAGACTCTGTCCGGGGTAGTTCCTCGTCAGCGAACATGTTGAAATAAAAGATGTAGCGTAAGAAGCGGATGTTCACGCCATTCTACATTCTGTTTGGAAAGATGAAGAGCGTCTGATAACAATGTGTATCCTCCTGGTACAAATGTTCATCGATGTGTTGCGCTATGCCTGCAGAAACATATGTCATGTAACGACGGCCGGCCACGCGACGCCGGGGCTTAATGCGGCGAGATCTCTGTCATGATTCCATGGGGTGCCTGTATACCTTGACGAATGACGTTCGATCGTTCGAGGATCAAGATTTCCACATTGTCCCTGCCACGTGCTGTTACGTTCAAATGTATAGCACGCGTTTATTTAAGCAAATTACACCGTGAACGAGTGTGTTCACAGATCGTTGGCGCGAATTACGTCTCGGTCCCGGCTCGTTGGAAGGGGTCAATGAGGCTTGATTGAAACTGGAACCTATTTTCGAGTGCTACGATCGAGTCCTGTGATGCTCACGGAACCTTGATGGGATTTATATTCTTGACTCTATGACAAATTTCTTCGGAGGCTTGATCTTCCTCTTTGAAGCTTATATCTTCTGCCATTGACTTTACCAAAGATGTCTTCCGAGACGAACAAAAGAGCAGTGACGCGCGAAGTGGTCTGAAAACTCTTTGCATGCCCAATTTCGAAAATACGAAAATACGACGAGTTAACCCTTATGTAGCCAATCCACATTTGCAAAAATTTTCGTTTTAAGATTATAAGTTGAATATATTAGCGAGCAAAGAATGGACATTCAGAGGAATTTTGTAATATTTTTAGAGGAGCGTTAACGAGTTGTTGGAAGAAATGTAGTAAAGGGGTACCCGGTTGGCTACAGATGGGTTAAACTAGCTATACATATTTTAACAAGCAAATAAAATGAAATCGGGAGCACACGTGAACGCCAGCAATCGAAAACTCTCTCCCGAAGATTCTGTAGTCGCGGGAAGCAACAGCTAATAAATCAGGGTCGAGGGAAGACGCAAAGCTGGCGGATAAAGAGCGTCGGGAATCGGCGGTTAAAACTGTGGAATTGATTGAATCCGCTCCCTAAGCGTCGTTGAATAAGACGAAAAATCTCGGGTGGAAGTGTCGTCGGTCCGGATGCTTTTCAGTCGATATTACAATTTCTCCCGACAAGATCAACGGGATAAAGGCACAGTCTCGGAGGACATTGAATCTGTCCCATTGGATCCTCGTACGATCGGTAAACCTGTGCAACGACAGACTAAAGGGGGACTAGGGTCTTCCTTTTTACGAGTTCAACGCCGTACACCATCGAATGTATATCCGTGTGCAGCCGGTTACCGAAAGGAGGATACTCTGTATGGAGCGTGTCCCGTCCGGGGGCGGCAAAGAGGGGTGGAGGCTAAAACGTGCAGGTTCGCGTACGTCGATCCACATTATGGACCGCGCACGTATATTACCGGGTCAGGATACACGAAGCCGCGGCGTATCGTGCAGAATAGACCAGCGGATTACGGGTTATACACAGTCTGCGGGATTTGAGGGATGTATAGAATCATGTATCTGCGCGGGGCCGAGTGTGCGCGGCGCGCAACCCCCTGCGTGTTCTTTATGGGCAAGGACTCGATTACAGAAGCTAGGAAGAAGCCATCTCGGGAAATCCCGAGGGAGACTGGAGTCTCATTGCTACAGCTGCCAGACGTATTATTGAAAAATCGAAATGGTGACGGGAAATCTTTCAGGATCGCTTCAAGCTACCCCCGCACCGTGCCCCGAAGACACGCCAAAGAGGTTTCGTCCAACCCTTTGTTCGTGGCCGAGTCTTCGGTAAACAGCTTCTGAATCCTGCGTCTGCTGAAATAGTTAGACTTCTTAGAGCCTAAATGGTGATTAGGGAGATACTTCATAGATGGTTTACCAGGATCTACTTATTTCTAGATGACGTCCATAGAAGTCCAGAAAAGTCATGACGTATTTTTCGTATCCATCTGTTGCAAAGATGCGTCGTAACTTTCCCGAGAACTTGATAGCTCCATTTGCGGACGGTTTGTCGAAATCGAGCGTGCCGAAAGCCTGCCCCGGCCGGAAAAGAGAAGAGCAAAAAGAACTAGCAGCGACGCGTTGTTCGAGGATTCCTTGAGCAGCCGATGCAGATCACAAAGCGCAGGATGCGGCTGCAGTTGGTTCCCCAACGCTCCTAATTCCGTCGGTCGCGCGGACGTCAAACAAACAACCGGCAATTAAATGCAAATACGGCTAATGCGTTCTGGGTCGAATGTGCAAGTCACCAGGCTCGTTATGGAGATCCACCCGCGGCCATGTTGTTTCGGGCTTGTGTGCTACACGGCTGGCTATACCGGTCAATATCGATGCTCCTCGTCGACACTGGCCGACGGGAGAGACCGTGAAAGAGAGATGCCGCGCGGGGATAACGCGTTCTCGAACAAATGTATATCTCGAAAATATCGATCGACGATCCTACGAATTTTCCTCTCTCCCTCTCACGGTCCATTTTGCCGTCTCGAGGGAAACCCGACTCGGAAAATGGCCCCGGTTGCCATTAGAGGATCCGTTCACGGTAAGCGAACCCGACGTTAGACACGTTTTGTACGATACCAACATTTCCAACAGAGATCCCCACTGTCTGTCGGTCATTCTTCTTATCTGTATCAAGCATTTAAGGCGATACCACCAGACGTGAACTACGGCGAACCGAAATAGATCTTCGAACTCTTATCTTTCTGTTTCCACTCTTAAGCCGTTCGGCCGCAAACTTTTCGGATTATCCGACTCGAAGTGAGACAATGATTATCGAATTTCAAACGCTTCGGGAAGTTCGCTTAACTTGATCGCCAAGAGTTACTGGCAAACTATTGTTATTGCACGGAGAAACGTTTGCAGCGGGAGTTGCAGAACTCACGGAGCACCGTGTGCTGCAAATATGTATCACGCTTTTAGTTTCTTAATACTGAATGGACAGTTCTTGATATTCCTCGGCGATTGAGATTCAGAGAACGATACTTGAGACACTGTTTTCAGGCAGAATATCAAAATCATCATTTCACTGCTCCGTTCCCGGCGACTAACCTCTGTGATATCGTGAGGGACTCGTTGTATGAAGAGAGATTTCGAACAGAATTTACGAATGTGGATGTTATTCGTTCCTTTCAAACCGGAGTAACATTCTAGTTTTCTGAAATGATTTAGCAGAGAAATGTGTTTTCCATTCAGATGATCGAAAATCTAACATGTCTAGAACACGCGCCGTCAAAAATGTGTTGAAAAAAATATGAAAGCTCGTCCCAGCCAGAAATAAGTACCGTGCAAAAATACGTTTAATAAAAATATAGCTGTCCCATCAAAAATAATAACGAGAATAAGACATCTCGGAAAAACACCAGCGAAAATATGTATGTTTGAAGACAATGTACGAGCGATTCCATTCGGAATGAATGGAAAATCGAACATGTTTGAAGAGGATTCTGTCACGTAAGTTTCGGTGGGGGGCTAAAAAGTGAATTTGAACCGTCCGCGAATAAAAATGTTTGACGCGGGACGACGGCACGCAGCGTCACACTAATTGCGAGATAAAGGGAGGCATTCCGCCATTAGCAAATCGACGAAACCACTCGGAACTATCCGCCGCGGGAGGAACACTGGTAGAGAAGCGTATATCTTGTCCGGCGTGGTTGCAGGCAAGTCCCATGGCAAAGAGGAAAGTCTAGCTAACGAGGGAGCTAAGAACAGCTTACTTGGCGGAGGCAGACCATTTTCGAAAGTTCGCCGAGTTGTGTAACAAACTTTACTCAGGATTGGTTGCCCGAAGGGACGGGTGGGGCTGGCGGAAACGCGAGGGAGAGAAAGGTAGACCCAGTCGACAACGACGGGGTGAAGGGAGAAGAACGAGAGAACCGGGAAAGTGACAAAGACACGGTGAAAGGGACGAAGGAGGAGATGATGATGCGCAGAATGGTGCGGTGCGGTGCGGTGCGGCGCGGTGCGGTGTGGCAGTGGCAGAGACTCGTGAGCGAGCAAGGAAGGGAGCCAACGAGAAGAGATCCTCAGAGAGAAGAGATTCAGTTAGGATTCTATATAACCGATCCACCGTTATACGTCCGTCGAAATACGTGCAACTTCGTAATGATAAGCGATACCCGGGATGCCTCTGGGAAAAAAGAACGAAATTTCATCGGGTTCGCTGGCCCTTGCTTGTATATTGATCAACGGCATCACGAATTCCATCTTACTCCGCCTCGACGCCGCGCCGCAACGCACAGATCCAGATAGCGATCAGAAATAGTCGCTGCACAGCACGATGAGCGTGTTAACCTTTTAGCGGCGCTCGATTTTTTTTTCACGAAACGATACCTTATTTTCCGCGATGAGAAGTGGCCTCTGGACGAGCAGAAAGGGACCGAACCGCGAGCCCCGATCATCTCTTTCTTGAACAACGTTCAACAAAATCGAACACAAGAATGGAGACACTCTAAAGTCAAACAATCATTAATTTCTTTCATAAGAAAAATGTGATTTCTTCAGGTTATACGTTATGTTTAACCATTGTTCAAGAAATTTGAGTTTCCATACTTCAACCATTAAATTCAGCCACGATTAACATTCAAAATTCTCGAAAAAAATCTGCTTACTAAATTGCACACAATGTATACGAACATCAAGGATACAAATATGTACAAAATACTGTAAGAAAATATATCGTGTTGCTAATGACCTTTGATGTTGAAGCAACATTAAACAAATAAATAATAAATATAAATAATATACGTACAATAGTATGTGAACAACAGTCTGCTTTTTGCAAATTGTCAGCGGAAGAAGCAAGAACTTTATTTTCGGGGGTGAAAAGTGGCATTCGTAGAAGCAGACAGGGGTCGAAGCTCCTAATCGCGATCGCCGATGATCTTTTTATTGAAAAATGTCTGAGAGACCGGAATTGCTAGACAGTGTTCTATTCAGTCGACGGAATAGCTTAATGATACGAGTGTTTCGCGGAGGAATGAAATCACTGGCCGCCAATCGAGCGTTAACGCTCGTTGAAAAACGTTCGGCGGCGTGAAATCTATTTTCAATCCCCGCACGTTATTATCGCTTTGATTGCAGACGCGAAACCGTTTTTTTGCAATAATAAGGGGTCGTGTACGGGGCCGTTGTGTACAAAGAAATAGCCCCGCGGAACACGCCGTGGCCGGGGCTGGCTCATCAAGATAATCGTGACTGGCTGGCCATTAGCTAGTTCCTTTAACCGATGCGTCCATTAACATAGGTATCAGATAGACGTGTTAAGCGCGTCTGCAGTTGCTTTCGCGGTTGGTGCATTATGGAAATCGCCGAGCGCTTTGATGCGCCCGGACCGTCGCGTCGGCTGATCTTCTTACGCGATACTTTCTAGCCGCGAATTAATTAACAGCTCGCGAAATTCCCAGCGTTGTTCTGCGTGGAAAAGAAATTCTGTATCGCGTGCACGCTTCGAGCGATTTTTATTTACCCTGTCTGTCGGATAGCCGTTTTCCGTCGTGCTTCCGCTTTCGACGGAAACCGTTCATTCGGGGCCATCACACTCGCAGCTCCTGCCATCTGTTGATGAGAATGTGGTTGGTTAGCAAATGCGTTGGTAAAACTTATGAGATATGTTTATAAAATTAATTTTTAGTTTAGGAATATTGGTGAAATGATGGTTGTAAATTAAATGTTTAATACACAATAAGAATATAGATTCATTGTGCGTTGAATTCCGCATGGTAAGAGACTGCGATAGCGGGTAAATGAGGAATTGATCCTTCCAACCATAAGAGCAAACGAGATTATGAATAAACGAACTAAATAGTAGAAAATGTAATGATTTTGTTTAATGTTATCTTGTTTTTGTGGTCTGTGATCGTGAAAAGATAAATATACACGTTTTTCTGTATTTTAGAATTATTTGTTTAATTGAATTTCTATTACGAACCATACGTCAAGTGATTAGTGTATATATTGTGGCAAGAATCATCTGCTCTCTAAAATCTGCAAATAACGCCACTGGACATAGTGGCCAAATGCTCAAACTGTTAGCCAAACATTATCGACAATCGACAATTCTGAGACTGATGGCGCCATCACAGACGAGATATAGGAATTCTCACCGACGACACCGACGAGATATTAAAAGCAAATCTCAAGGACAAAAAATTCCGAGAAATATTGTACATATATAATTAAGAAAGTATTGAAACATAATTTTAGGAAAATCAACAATTCCTACTTCAAATTTTATATGAGATACCTCAATTTGTAATTTCAAAATATTTTATAAACGAGAATTATATATTACTTTTTTATACATAAATGTTCAAAGAATCAATCTGTGGGAACAAAAATATCGTTGAAAAACAGTAACATTAAGAGTCAAATCAAGACTTTACTGTAAAAAATTAGATGGCAAGGTGGTCAAGGGAGTGCTTGCCGACATCGTTGCAAAAGGAATGATTATAAACATTAAATAGCTAGAATTAATAAATTTATCATAGTATTATGTTGAATAAATTAATGCGTGCGAATGTTCATGGTTTAAAAGTTTTTCTGTATCTCGAGTTTTATTGTCTATTTTTACGAAAAAATTAGATGAATTGTATTGAATTGTATTGAATAAATTAATGCGTGCGAATGTTCATGGTTTAAAAGTTATTCTGTATCTCGAGTTTTATTGTCTATTTTTACCTAAAAATTAGATGGCAAGGTGGTCAAGGAAGTGCTCGTTCACATCATTAGCAAAAGGAATTTTTATAAATATTAAACAGCCAGAGATAATAAATTTATCTGTGAATTGTATTGAATAAATTAATGCGTGCGAATGTTCATTCTCTGGTTTTATTTAGATAAGGACCGCGGAACCACCGACTAGTATCACAGACGAATATCTCGTCTGATATCTCTTCTGCGCTAGTATCTCGACGGTGGTGGAACTTTTAGCAATGTGGTCTTTCAGATCACTGTAAGTTCCACGTTATCCCCGCGCCCATTTCGCACACTTACCGTCCCGCGGAATAGCACGGGCGCTGGCAGTCCTCGTCGGTGACAGCGGCTGGCAGTCTCTCTAGTATCTCGTCGGTGGTCACGTGCAAAATTTTAGCTGAATCCGATTTGACCGACATTCGGAAGTTTACCCGTCTACTTCTATGCCATTATCATCTATCGGTACTTTTATCTAACAGTCTGAGCGTTTTGCTACTACATCAAATGGCGCTGTACGGACGTTTGTATAGAGCAAATGATTCTTGCCGTATTATACATGGTATCTAATGGGTATCTTGTGGCAAGAATCATTTGCGCGTAAGGAATATTTAAATTGTTAAATTATTAGCCTTGGTACACTTCTCCACTTTCAGAACTCATTACAAACAATTCTACATTGAAATTTTAACTGGAAATATGTCATATTGTTTACTCTGCTAGTTGTAACAATCAGTTTAATCTCTGTGCAAATTGGGCGAAATTATTCATGTTTTAAATATAAAAATATATTTAGATATAATATAATAATATTTATTATGATATAATAATATTTAAATATTAAAAGTAAAAATATAAAATATTTTAAATATAAAAAGATAGTATATTTCTCTCTCGTCCCGTAACAATGAAAGCAAATGAGGACACTATAGGAAATATTAGTGTAAGTTTCTATTTTCGGTGATCCCAAAGAAAATTACAGTGATGTAAGATCGATCATTAATATTTTATTCGCGCCACCAAGGAACGTTTAAAACGAGATCAGGAGTATTGTTTACGATCCTGTGGAGTGCCAGGCTCTCTCGAGGCTCGAGTGCTCGAAGGGTGGAAAGGGTCATCGTGTATTTTACCACTCTCCAAGGGGTTACGAAAGGAACAAGGTCTGGGTAGGTCTGTTGGCACAGTTAACACTTAACCGAGGGTTGCTACCCTGTTCTCCTATTACACACCTTTCAGAAAACAAATGAATATTCTCAAATTATACAATTAAACTTATTCGAGCTCGATTAATACCGCTGTCGAGGGGTTGTAAATCGGCGAGGCAGTCTACAACAATTCAAATCATCCTCCAATGATTAAATTTACTTGCACTGTTGCAACGACTAAATAATAATCGAATAGTTACAGAAAATATCCTCCCTCAGTTTTCATTCATTCTCGATTTACGCTTCAATTGAATCAATTCTAATTCATAGTTTTACATTTTAAACAAATACATCAAAAATAACGCAATTTTCAGGAGACAACAGTTTATACAATATACAAAATAGAAACAAATCTGACGAAAATCAGAACGAAAGAAGAATTTCTTTCAATTCTTTGTGGCAACAATACGGTGAAAGTACCAACAATTTCTGTCAATATTCGCGATTACCATCCCCAAGGTCTATTTGTGGTCGCGAAGGCTATAATCGGTACCAGCTACAATAGAATAATAACCATCAATGGTAAATTATGTTGCACACGTGGCCCAGAATAACTATGAAGAGATCGAACCAGGGTTTTGTTCGCCCCAACCCCGAATAGTGTCTAGGAGCGCGTCGGTACGAGACGTGGGCGTAGACGTCTCAATAATGGCTTTATTATGCGCCCATTTTCGGACATGTTTAGGGAAATCTATGCTGCGGGAAAGCGAACAATTGATTCGCCAATAATTCTCCCTGACACTCAACGCACAACATTTATGCAACGTATAATAATTCCATACTTTAATCCAGCATTCTATATCCTTTGAAAAATTCTACAATTAACATGGTTTTTGTCATCAAAGCTCAAGTAAAAATTTATGTTTATTCAGTGTACGACAGTTTCTATTATAAAATGTAATAAAGAAATTATTTCAAAGGGTTCAAACATTCATTATGATAAATTTGATCTTTGCAGTTTTCGATTTATTCACTGAATTGTTACGATTCTATTGGATTTGCTGGGGGTTGTGGTTTATCATTATAATCATTAATTCATAGACTGTTAAGGCAAACCTAAATTCATTATTTTAAAGATTTTACATAGAATTTATTATCGCAAGCGAAGTCTGATTAGAAATTAAAGATTCGCATACTTTTTACGAGCGGCGTCTCAACTAAACAGGGGAAATGTGGTTCATATTAATATTTTGAGGCTTATGCGGTAACTTGAAAATTTCGATCACAATCTTCGACGAATTCGCGAGGTATGAGGCGATCGTCGTTGCAGGAATAATCGAGAATCGATTCGGCGAAGAGTGCTGACCACGAGGATTCCTCCTACGATTGCTTCGGAATTGTTTCAGATTGGCATTCGAGTGGCAAACACGTTTGCTTCTGTCGAAGCGGGTTTTGGGTTTCTGCTCGGAGGGTAGTGTACCATTGGCAAGGAACGGAATGGAGGGGGTTATAATCTGTATTATCCCCCGACTATTAGTGTCGAGAGGATCGGGACCGCGCGGATTACACTTATTACGGAAGATACGTCGAGTAACACTATGCGTAACGTTTCGCGAACATTGTCGTCTCCCCTTTAATTAAAATCTCGGCTCGGGTAAGACGTGTGCCAGAAACTCACGGGACTTTACTACTTACCCAATCTTTTTCTTATTACGAAGAAACCTTGCTTCAGGAATGGTTGCATAAAAGATCCTCGGATTATACTTCAACCATTTTTCTTGGACGCTTTAAATCGACAAAGTGTGTTTCGTTTATAATGTCACATATATCGGAGAAATACATCTTGGAACATAAGCAGGGAGAGATCAACTGATTTACAGTATGTAGATAAAGGGTTCAGTATGTGTGAGGGTTAAACTTTGTTCGATATTTGATAAACATCAACCTTTAAAACATACAATACAAAATTAGAGAACTAAATGCAGACCCGGTCTGGTTTCTAAAAATAATTTCGAGAAATCTATTTGCAGAAAGGTCCATAAGCGACTCATTAATTAGCGAATCAGAATGTTAAACTGTTTAGTTGTCCACTCGGGCGAACCCTTCAACTCCCCGGAGCGCAAAGCTCACTCGTCATAATCGAAACGGATCAAAGAGAGAAGTTGGAAGGTAAATCACCGAAGGAACTCAAGGAATCAAGTCGGGCGACTGCAGATTTCGCTGGTGAATCGATAAATCGGCGGTAATAGCAGCCCTCGGGGGGCGTGACGGGGGTTGAAGCGGGTTCCAGCACCCTTCCTTCCGGACAACAACTGTTGGCCTATTAAACTAATTGACTGCGCAGTATGCCGGCACGGTTACACGCCGAAAATCGCTGGCGCACACGGACGTCTCCCATATGCAACGTCCCCGGCGCGACGTGGAGCGCTGTTCTTACCACCGAAAACGTCCGGCACCCTACCGAACATCACGCGTCGTCGCCTCCAAACAACCGATGATATCCCGCGTCAAAATCGAGACTTGTTATGCTAATGCCACCAGACGATCGGATTGCGGCCATTCCTCTCGACAGTTTTCGTTTAAAGGACCTCCTTCGAGCAGGGAGTGAACATTGCGACAGGTGATCGCTAGAAAATTTAATACTTCCTCAGAGGTGGGACTTGTTCAACCCTCAAAATTCACCCCTTCTCTGGTTTCAGATACTATATGTTTTTTTGTTGCAATTTCATGTTCACAATATGAGAATGGCAATAAAACACAGTTGATTGTGAAATATCACAGCAGCACCCTTATTTTTGTAACTAATTCTTGAGATCGTGTAAGTATTACTAGACAGCGGACCTTCATGTAAAATAAAAATTGTCTATCTAAATTGCAACAAAATACAGTGAAATAGAAATTTATTTCCTTTCCTAACATGTTTAATAGGTCAAAGATGATATAACAGAATCTTGAAATTCTTTTAATCGTTTACTGTGTTAAATTGCACCTACTCATTTTTGTCATAAATGGATAAAATCCCCTGTCTACTCATTACATGTACGTTACAGTGATAGAAATGTGATTTGGGTCTTTATCTTTCAAGGAGCAACGCTTTTGGCTCTCTGAAACAAGAAGGGGGTGAAAATGGAATGACACTGCATCTTTTTAACATCAGAAACGATCCCTCTAACGAAACACCGTTTAACGAACCGCAAAGAGGCTGGTGCAGTTTATACCCCAGTTGGCCATTACGATTGCTGCTGCCCCTACATGTAATAAATATTGTTGCGGACCCCTGCCAATTATGCCAGCGCGTGCATTCTCTCTCTTCTTCACTCTCTCCTCCCCCCATCTCAGGCCAAAAAGAGAGAAAAGAATAGACAAGAGTGACGATATACGAACATAAGGTCGTGTCTCTTTTTCACCCCTGTTTCTTTCACCCTTGTTCAGTCGAGTATCCCGAAATCCGTAACTGCATTATTTTATTAATGCCCCGGATCCACGGTGACGTTGCATTCTCATCGACGATTCTTAAAAAATGATCTTTTGCTCTGGTTGCTTCGGACACGCTCGAATGATTCTATTTATTTCTCTCTCGCGATTCGATTTGAGAGGAAGCCGCGATTTGCATATTTCACGGGGTGTTCTTTTATAAGTAGCCACCCTTTAGGGGATGATTTTAAGGACTAAAATGACAGGAGAATCACAGGACGATGAAATTGCGGTCATGGATATTTTGCTCTTACGTTTTTAATAAATGAAGATTGTGTATATTCGTGTGTAACATTTTTAAGGACATGCTCACCCCCTGTGCAACATTTCTGTAAAAATAATTGCTTCCAACTTGAATGATTTGGACGAACAGAACCTGGACCACGGACCACCCTTATATAAATTCCAATTTTCAAGGATTATTTCATAGAAACTAAAGTAAAGTAAAGTAGAACTTTACAAACAGTATAATATAATATGCTTGAATAAAAAAGTAGAACGTGCAGAATAGGGGTAGGGTTAATCGGGCAGCCCTCGACGGCAATTAACACGGATTTTATAAACGATCAATTATGGCAAACGTGTGCCGATCACGGAACGATCGAATTAAAGTGACTTTACTCTCAGGTTGGCCGAGAAGATATTAGTAAACGGGATAGTAACGGGTCGTAGGCGACCACAAACTAGGTCCGGGACAAAAGAAGATGGAGCGGTTAAGCGTACCTCTCAATGGACTATCAATGGTGAAAGGATCGCTTTGATGAGGCCGCGTGTCGGGTATTAAAGCCAACTTCCTGAACCAGCTAGACATGTGGCCGATTTCGACGGAACACGATGTTTAGGGGTAGCGCGCGATACCGATCAAATCCGCAGGGGTAGAGGTAAATCCTAATCGCGATGTTAAAGATAGGTTCGAGAGTGTTTGCCATTACCTGCGGCTCCACCGATTGCTACTTCAGTGTCTATGGCTGTGCACGACACTTTTGATTGGCATCTCTGCAATCCTGACAATCTGCACAATCTTCGTAGGGGATACAATATCATTAGCATGCTCAAAATAGTAATTAACTCTCAACGCCCGAAGACTACCGATCCGTTCAAATGCAATAATTATTAAAATACAACGAACACGGTAGACCTGTAAATTAATTCAATAGAATCCACTGTTAGACAAAAATGAATATAAGTAACTTACCTTACTAACATATATGTTTCTTCACATATTTAATTTAATAGAAAATATACAATTTAAGAGTACCAATTCGTTCTGGCGCAGAAATTGTTAGGATGCAACGAGCACAGAAAGATTACAGATTAATTCGAAAGGCTGCACTGTTGAGAAATAAGGAATAAAAATGGCTCGTGCCTGCACTCGATCGATATTCATCACAACTGAAAACTTTCTTCTAAAAATGATGTTTCCCGATCAATGAACAGACTCGAAGCAATCGAGCGCGGAACGTAAAATTTCAAGTTTGTTCGCCAGTGTAATTTGGCAGTTGAACGTATAAATAATGTAGTGTGCTTCCTTTCAATATTTTATTAAACGCTCCCAGAGGCAGTTTATCCAGACAATTATTTATCGTCGTCAGCAGCTGCAGTCCGCCCCCGCCCGCAGCCTCTCTCAAAAATTAATCTGAGAGAACGTTCCGTCGAGGGCATTTTCTTGCGTGCATGTTCAGCAACGTCTCACGAACGTGGGTTGGGTTGGTGTGCGAGGCTCCAGCATGATCGTAATGTTCGGTAAGTACGTGTTTGTAGTTACCCCTGAGGCGAGCCACCCCCAAAAGCCAAGGGAGCCTAGGCCCCGCCTTCATCCCCGTTATCGTCGCCATGGGGTTGGTTGTTACGCGGGTGGAATACTCGGGGGCGGTTCTTCGCAAGCCTGCTCTCTCTCTCTTTCTCTCTCCTCTAGCGATTCTCTGTCCGTCCCGCTTTCTCTCTGCTATCGCATTACCGTGGAGGGAGAAAGAGGTTTCAGCAAAAGTGTATATACTGAAACGTTGCCCGAATACGGACAGTCGGTCACTGCCACCCCTAACGCGCTCCTTGATCTTGCAGACTGTTGTTTTTTATTTTGCACCCCGTGGTGAACGGGTCCGTCCACCAGTTTCCGGTGCTCTCGATCGTTTAATCAAATCTCGCCGAAGATTCGCAGACCTCGGAGACCTGGGAGACGCTACCAACGTGATTGTTAACCGTGCTGGGATTTTCGGAACTCCAGTGAACCCGCTACGTCTACTGTCTCGGACACCTTGGCCATCAGGTATTTTCATTGCTCTGGATAGCTTTTGATTGTCGCGGTGGACGCGCAGTGAGAAGTGCACGTGCTTGTGGTTTTGCGCGTTGGTCGATCATGCTGATCGTAATTCTGTTTTATGGGATAATCGGTAGAAAGGGTGGTTTATGGTCCAGAGAGAGACGTGATTATGGTAGCGAAATTGTAAAGATATAGAACGATGTGTTCGATCGTTGCTCGATCTCGTAAAATATACAGATTGACAACTGACGTGTATTTGCAATTTATTTTAATATAACCGAAGCACGCTTCGGTGAAATTTTAGCGTAGCTAGAACAATTCTGCTCTTTCTTGTTGATAAAGTGCAACATCATTGAATATCATAGAACGTTTTGGTTGTTGGGATAAGGGTTAAGATGCTTGTTGTGAAGATGTTCGATTTCGACAGTGGGGTAGGATTGACAAAAATCAGTGTCGGCTGCTTAGCGAGAGTATGGTCGGGGGTTGAACCGGTCCCGCGGGACACGAGGGTTGCATTCGCACACGGGGGATGGTCGCAAGAACAAGCAAACACCGTAAACTGTTTGTCCAGGGATTAGTCATGCATCGTTTTGGATTTAACTCGCGAAAGACCTTAAAAACAACAACCTGTTCCATTTAGGGGAATTAATAAGTCCGCCGCCTAGGGGCTCAGGTGATCCAGGGGAAAGCTCGGCGAAATCCTGTGTCCCCGGGAGGAGCAATTTCACGAGTTACTAAAGTTCGTCGGGATCCGAGTAATTTTTCGGATGGCTGGCCACGCACCGACTTTTCTTCGGAGGAAAGTTGGACCGACGCGCGACGGGAAACTCTTTGCACATACCAATCGCGGCAATTAATAATGTATCAGATATACAACGAACCATCCACTGCTTTTTGGCAAAATTAGTTTCTATCTTTAATAAAACCGCTGCGACTTTTTAAAAGAGCAAGCCGTAGAGACCAAACTGTGGATTATTATTAGGACTCTTAGGAAACAATTGAAAAGATACATGCATTTTGAGGTAGATAAAATTCTGGATAATAGAACAAGCCACTCATTGTCTCTTGCCAAAATTAATAGTCAAACCTTTCAGTGGAAAATGAACTGTGAATGAATTACTGAGGCTTAACATGTTAAATAATATTTCAGATGAAAGAATTCTTGATTAAAAATGAACTAAGTCTTAAATAATACAAGACAGATTTTTCTTGCACGGATAGGAATTAAAGAGTAATGAAGCTTTTTAAGTTAGAGATTTTTACAGACCGTCTCCTCGAATGTTTAATTCTCGTGTGTCATGATTTAAATTTCGCTAACCATTTAGATAACCATTCAGCTCTCTCTCTCTCTCTATCTATCTCTCTACGAAATTTCAAGGCTCAGCCTTTTAGCATGTACTAAAAAAAAATTAATTTTTGAGTTAGAGTTTAATGAAGAACTGGGGATTGAAAGGATTTAACCTCGCGTCTGTGAGACGCGCACTGTCTCCTTTATGCTTACAAGAGTTTACATTATCCTAAACAAGCTTTCAACCCCATTCGAGCACATCAAATGATGCTGTGGAAATCTCTTGAGAGCATTACGCGATATTAGAAGTTCCTCGTATTATGTTCCAAGAGACAATCTTGCAAAATTTCTAATCAACCTAGCAAAACAAAGAAAAAAGTGATCCTGAAAAATGTGAAAGCAATGAAATCGTTATACACAGAAAAATTGTTATATACAATTTAGTTCAAAACAATCAATTAAAAAGACAACAATAGGATATTACAATAAATACAGTCATGTAAATGGGAATATGATCGAATAAGGATGAAGCCAGTTCACTTTAAAATAAAAGAAATAAAATGATCGTAGTATTGGAAACGGAAAGGGTCCAGCAGCGTTACCAGAGTCCAATTACTCTGCCCGTGTATGCAATTATTAACTACCCTCGAAAAAGATCTCGGAAAGAACGAGAATCGCAAGGAAAATGCTATTTCAAAGAGAATAGAATCGACAAGTGGATGCAAAGAGGAATAAAGCATGAGCAGAAGGGCAAGAAGAACAGAAGTCGGGGATGTAGAGTCACCCCGGTTGGCGGGGGTTGCAGCAATGACGAAACAGAGAGGAAGAGGAAGAGGGAAAGGGCGAGAGAGATAGACGGAAAGAGAGAGAGACTAGTTATAATGGAAACGTAGAGATTTAACAACGTTACAATGAACGAACAAGCGTTCCCCTAGACCCCCGAGCCCCCAGTCGCCTCCACGAACCAAGGATCGCAGATTGAATTGTAAAATAACCGAGAGGGGAACAATATGCCTCGGTACAACATTGTGTTTGCATTTAAATAATCCGCGAGCCCGCGGGTACGCTTATCCTGGCGACTTCCCGCCTACCCTGCGCTGCATAGAACTTCCCCTGTGCCGTGTCCGTTTCTACAACCCCTTCTTCACCCCTAAAACGGAGAAACGTTCTCGAAACCGTTCTCCACACGGCATTCTTATCTGAAACGTGTTATGATAATTTTACGTTGCCATACTTCACTCTGGACACTGTCTTTTTCATGATTTTGTCCAAAACACAGAATTGCATCAAATTCTTTCATATGTATATGTACAGAAAATTATACATCTTGCCTAAGATCGCAATCTTACATTAACAGAATTTTTAAACGATAGTCTAGCTGCACTGAATTCTTGTCATTTTTCTACGAAGCATTTTGTTTAAATGCTTTGACGAAGAGCAAGGTCCTCAATGTAAATTCAATGCCAAAGCACCCTTTACATTCAAGTTTGACGATTAAATATCACTTTTAAAAGCAATTTACAGAAACTGACATTTAATACGTTCATCAGAAAGGATTTTCCTATATTCAGACTATTATAAAAATGGTGAAATATTTTTTCATCATCCCTACTGTACGATGTTTCAATGTTTTGCAATGTAAAATACCTTTAATTTTCGAAAACAGTTTGCAAAAGCTAACATTTAATACACTCATTAGAAAGACCATCTATACGTCCAGATTATTATAAAAATGACAAAAGATCCATTGGAATCTGATCTCCACCAATTTCCAACATCTACGATCAAATTCTTTGCTAATTTCCACTACCCAGCTCCAAGAGAAAATCTACCACCGCCGAACAGATCAATTAACTATACAAAATTGCCAGGTCTCATTGTCTCACAGACTTCGAAGATCACCGGCACAGTCTCGCAAAAAGAACAATACCACCTTCTTCATCGGAATCGTCGGCCGATCGGCATCGGTCTCAATGGCTTTGCTCAATTAGCTAATGCGTTCGGCGTAAGTAGACGAACAAACACCGTGCGACCATTAGTAGAACGTACGCGGCCGTTGATAGTTTGCACTAATTGTAAGTAGCGAGTAATTAATGCGGTCGGTTCTAGTCCAATCTGTCGAACCGCTGACCAGCGGGATACGGAAGAGGAAACAGAGGAAGAGAGACAGAGACGGACGAAGAGAAGGAGAAAGAGAGACAGAGGGTTAGTTTGTTGGATAGAAAAGGATGCTAACAGTTGTGGGTGGACAGTGGGAGGGTGGCAGGGTGGAAGGGTGGTAGGAAATGGTCGACGGAGGCTGTGGGGGTGGCTCGAAGGAGGGGGTTGTTCCGGCTCGGGTACCGGCATTGTTTCACGGTGGATGAGAATTTAATTTGCGCGACGAAGAGGGCGCTAGGAAGGGGTGGAAAGGGGAGGAGGAAGACAGAGAAAGAGAGAAGGAGAGAGAGAGAGAGAGAGAGAGAGAGAGAGAAGGAGTAGGGGCGAAGGTGGAAGGTGGTTGGATGGGTGCTGCCTTGTTTAAGCGTGGGTGGGGGGGTGTCAAATTGAATTACCCCCTGGTTCCGGGTCCCCGGGGACGTTTGCTGGAGCGCTGCCGGTCTCTCTGTGTTTCTATATCAGAGCCACGCTCGCTTGTAGATGAGTTTTATCTGCGTACACCGTTGTACAAGCGCCCCCGTACAGGGCCGAGCGTTATATAGAGAGAGAGTATACCTTCATGGAGGCGTTTTCAATTAAAATCAACACCGAGGGTTGCCTCTCGGCCCCACCTCCCCTATCGTCCTCTCTTTCTACCCCCGAGAACCTATCGACCTCCTCTCTTTCTCTCTCGCTCTCTCTCTCGCTCCCTTTCTCTCCCCGTACCTGCGCAAAATCAGATCCGCTCCCGTTTTAGCATTTTTCCCCCACCAGCAAAGTCTCTTTCTTTGTGCTTTTTATTTCGACGAGTTCTACCACCACTCACCCCCGGACCACCCCCATACCAACCGACGTTCCCTCATGAAAAATTCACAAACCGAATGAAATCTTCGCCGCGCGTTAAACTAATGGAAGCAGTCTGTAGCCCGTTGGCCCGCCGCTGCATTTATTGCTACCACGTCTTCCATCAGGACAGAGAGACGACCGGTGTGTATAAGAGGATGAGGAACCCGACGCGACCCGGTCTACCTTTCCAACCGAGACTTTCTTACCGGGTTCTCTACCCACGAACGACGACGGCGACTTTCCAACCCACGAGCGTCTTTTTCCTTTGCGAGGATCGACGCGATGAAAGCGGTACCCACGCTTCTTTGGACCTATCGATGGCCTACAACTCGAGGTTACCTTGTCAATAGCGAATGGAAATACCGCAGAATACTCCGGGAAATTTTTCTGTAATCATCCTAGAGACCGCGAATCTTCTCGCCGATTTTACTCGGTCGCGAAACGGCTGTTTTATTTAATTGACTCGAAAGAAAGCGGCTGCTCCGGAGATCGTCAATGAACTTCGTATAGATTCCCATCTGCTTAAATTATTGTTAGACTGCGTAACTTTATGCGAAATAATAATTGTCCGAATCAACTGTGAGAAAACAAAGTTCAATGAAAGTGTATTTTCTTTTTTAAAATCGTTATAAATGTATAAAATCCGCCCGATCATTATTCTGAAAAAAATAAACAGATTAATACGCTGCAAGCGAAATGTATTCATAAAAATCGTGGAAATGACAAGAGGCGTGCATAAATAAGAGCTAACGGAAATTCGTAAAAGCGGGTGTTTAAACTATTTCGGCCAGTGGCTAAATTAAGCAAATACTTCTCCGCGGCTGTGAAGCCTGAAAACGTAATACAGACGATTAATTCTCCATTGAAAAAAACAGCGAGAAGGAGCTGTCTGAAAACGAAGCAGCAGCAGGTTCTTTTAATTCCTAGGTTCGTTAAAGAGCCAGAATACGATGACTTTGCCAAATAGGGATTTAATCCCTGCAGCGACTCTTTGAGTGTAATTAATTACCGGAGACAGTCACTGGCGACGATTAAAAATGGTCTTGCCGAGCAACTTAACCACACTTGAAAGCCATGCGTTTTCTGTACTCGCCGAGAGGAGCTGATCGCTATGATTTCCCCGGATCCGGTCCACGAATGCGATCCCGAATTAATTAACGGAAAGCACGAGCACGATTCCACTGAAAGCGACTCGCGGTGACGTAACGATCGATAAAATGTAATAAATATTATTACAACGGGAGTAAGGACGGAATATTGTATCGGTTTTTTAAAAATTCATCGTCGGTTCGCGTTGCTGCCAGAGAAAAGTAGAATTGAAATCCGACGGATGTAATTTGAGAACTGTTCATTAGCGTGCTCGCCGGGAGAGACCCCGGAACGATAATTTATTAAACGGCCCCGATAAAATGCGCCGAGTCAAACGGATAGAAAAATTGATTGGTTGTTTGATTGTTTTTGCAGAATGGACGGGCCGACGGTATTATCGATGCCGCCGATAACCGCGCCCCAAAAATCAGCACAATCGCCGCAGCCACAGTCGCATTCAAAATCCCATCAGGTATCGTATATCTCGCCGCATCGTAGAATTCGATTCCATCGGTGTTCTACGTAAATAGATTTCGTTGTTCAAACAACATGAATTTATACTCGGCGAACACGAACGAAATCATTTTTATCGAACGGTGCCTTTAAAATATTCTATTACTCATTCACAACGTTACTCCTCGGTGTAACGCTGTATTAAAAAATCACAATAACAGTACTCTCGATTCAAAAATAAATTTACTTTTTTAATGAAAAAGAGAATCTACAACTTACTCGTCCCGAGTGACTAGATTATGGACGTTCGTTTTTTAAACTCTGGCAAATTGGATGAGAAAGGGCACTCGGATGATCGGCAATCACAGTGAAACGGTTATCGAATATCGAACACTTGATGAAGAGCCGCGTTGCGATTCTAAACCCATAGGAGTTGCAGGTGGGCACGGTGTCTCTCTACGGGATTCACATCGTCTCCCTTGTGATCGAGGGCCAGGAACGGCTCTGTTTGGCTCAGATTAGCAACACGTTGTTGAAACAGTTCAGCTACAACGAGATCCACAACCGGAGGGTTGCATTGGGCATCACGTGCGTCCAATGCACCCCGGTGCAGCTGGAGATTCTCCGACGGGCCGGCGCCATGCCGGTTTCATCGAGGAGATGCGGCATGATTACGCGAAGGGAAGCCGAGCGTCTCTGCAAATCGTTTCTTGGCGACAATTCTCCGCCCAGGTTGGTCGAACTTCCTCAAACATATCCCCAGAAACATCATTACTTACACACATACATCGTATTGCACGGATCTTCGTGCAAAAGACAAATGCTTTACATTCTGACAAAGAAAAGTCAAATTGCTCCACAAAATTCACCTTCGTTCAGAAAGTCGAATTTTAATTGCGAAGAACGTTTGTTCGAAGGCTGCCAGAGGACTTCGCGTTTTCGGTGCACCACGAATGCGGCTGGGGCTGCAGCGGCGCATTCCTACCGGCACGTTACAACAGTTCCCGAGCAAAGTGTATCAAGTGCACCTGCTGCGGTCTGTTCTTCTCGCCGAACAAGTTCATCTTCCATTCGCACCCAATGGGTCCGCCGAATAAATTCGTGCAGCCGGATGCGGCGAACTTCAACTCCTGGAGACGTCACATGAAGCTTTCCGGAAATCAACCTGACGAAGTGGTGCACGCGTGGGAGGACGTCAAGGCGATGTTCAACGGAGGAACCAGAAAACGATTGCTGAGCAATCCCACTTCGAGAGAGTCTCCGATTCCAGCGAAGAAGCCGAGGGTGCAGTCTCCGACTGGACAGATTCCGGCTCTTGTACCGTCGCCCACGCTTCCCAGAGTGCCACCGTTCCCGGAACTGCCTCTGTCATTGCCGAGGAGCTTGGTTATGGACTGTGTTTGGTACCAACATCAGGCTGCTGCCGTCGCCGCCGCCAAAACACCTGGCTATCCCTTTCAGCCCTATGCGCTGCCTTGGAGACGTCCCGTCCTCTTTCCTGGTGAGTCTTCATCATTCCTCTCGTGTTCTTTGTTATCTCCACTGGTAGACAGTGGATTTTATGTAAAAATGTTTCGAGAGATTCGTTCTGAACTTGCATGGTCACCCAGAATTATTCTAATTATAATCGAGTCCAATAATCAATTGATACAAATTGATGAGAATTGCGGAGCACAGAAACAATAAAACGGCGGTAAAGCGATAAAACGGTGAGGGAACGGTCGGGCTTGATATTCGTTTTTCTATCGAACAATATGTATATTTTTAATGTTTTAATGCACCCGCGTTCGCAAAGGTGCAGGGTGATTTTTCGAGCATGCGGGGCAATAGTCGGGCTAAGAGCAGCTACTTTATTTAATTGTCGAGCACAATAATCAGAGAAAATTGCGTCAAAATAAAGCGAGCCCCGGTGAATTTTAATGGGACGAGCGCGTCGCGTTTCCCATATATCACGAGCACAGATTACATCGAAGCAGCCGGAGCTCATTAGTATAATTACACGGAAAATGAGTCGGGGCGAAAATTACAATGAAAATTATTAATCGGGCCTCGGCCGAGCGACGAGCATACGCCAACACAGTCTTTGATAATAATTATTAATACCCATCGGAGTATTCCGCGCGTCGCTGTCGCGTCGCCCGCGCGCCGCCGCGGTCGTGTATAACTATTTTAAATTACTTCAAAGGTTAGTATTAATCAATCGAAATTATTTTAACTAATAATAGGAGAAATCTCGCTGGCCGACCGGTCATTAATTCGCGGGGACCGCGGGCAAAAGTTATCCGCTATACCTAACGGTAACGCGTTTTGACGATGAATGGACAAGCCTGGTTTAGAGGATTCGCTTAAACCTGACTCGCGGCAACCATTGCCGTTTAATGTTCGCAGAGGATTACCAACAATTCCGCTGCATTCGATCCCTGATCCTCCGCCAATTTACAAATGCCTGGCATGACTCCTCGATGCGATTAATAACAAAAATTTTTGTTCGATTGCCTCCTTACGGGTTAAATGAACGTTTATCGATTTCATAAAACGTTTGTGTTGGTTTACAAAAAGTTAGAATATATTGTCTATGATTTTCCTGTCCTTCGAACAAGAAAACATTTTTGAAGTTAGGGGTTGACTCTGTTGTGTTTTTGGTGGATATAAAAATGTAGTGATTAATGTAAAATGTTTATTGGATGTTCAGGACCATTACCACAGCCCATGAACGGCTCAAGTCCCACGGAACCACTGCTACCAACAGTGAATCCACCGTTACATCAATCCGCCTTTCGTCCGGTGATTCGTGGACCACCGATTGTGGAATCAATGGCTCAAGAACAACCAGCAGACACATCGGTGACGAACGATGACAATTCCGATGACGAGGTAGACATCGAGACGACCGAGGACGATCCGTTGACACCGTTGGCTACACAGAATCTTCATTCAGTACCGAAATCCTCCACCGGAAGCCACAGCGGCCACAATTCACCTCAGTGCTGGAGTCCTCCTCGAGAAACGGTGAGTGACTCCGTATCTACAAAATAATTCATATTGGAAACGAAATTAGAGATTGATGATGATTAGAAGATGTGACTACCGACGATCACCGGAACCCTTTCATTTCTTTGTAACTAAACGTTGTATCTTGTGCCGCTTTTGCCGAAGACATCTCTAGTTAACCGAGGAATGTGAGTAATCATTCATCTACTTTGACAGTATTTAACACCATCCGTTTTTTAATTATTACTTAATGCTCCGGGTGGAGTCAAGATGTGATCAAGATCGGTTAAAAATTCTTTAGGGTTTCTAGTGGTTCGATTACGAAAATTCTTAGGTTGTTATACATCAGGATACTGAGATAGTAGGATACTGAAATTATAGAAATGCTTACATGAGAATCTATTTAGCGGTTTTCTTTATTCAAGTATATATTATAATAAAAGTGGTATAAAAAATGTAAATAAATTCAATCTTGTTATTTTTAATGCCCGGTGGGTTTACTGTTAAACATAATTTGATGCTTGATAAAAAGATTGGATCGAATGAAAATGACATATTAATATTTTAAATGAGTTCGAGATGAATTGAAGAGATTTTTCGAGCTTTTGATGGTGCAATATTGACGTGGAAAAAACGAATCGAACGTAGAAAATTCCCAGATTGATCCAGGCTGGGAAACAATTCCCGAAAGTACGTCCCAGCGTTCTGATTAATTAATCATCGGCCCATTAGCCCGGTGTTTAGACGCGTGACGGCATAATGTCTCCCGACGACGGCCACGTGGCCATTGTTGCGGCCCCATGCGATCCGAAGTTGCCAAAGGCTTGATCGCCTAGCTGTCCATGATTGTGCAAACACTTGCCACGATACGACCGTGTCCGAAAAATGTGTCAACTGTTGCCGAGCACGATTCTCGATTTAATTCTAATTAGAACGGCCACTTGAGCACGTGATCACGCAACGTGGGCTTCAAGGGTTAAAACACGCACTCCGATTATTATGATCTTGGGGCTTTTTTCGAGTACATCGTACTCTACTTTCGATAAAAATATTCAATCGAATCTACACCATCCACGAATCCACTTACTAAATACTACTTACATAATCTGATACTTTAAAATTTAAAGTTTAAATAGATACAGGATGTCTGAAGGCTTCGAATATAAATTGTAATCAATATTTAAGAATTAAAATAAATATAGCTATACAAAAAATATAAATTTTCTTTCCTCTTCTATGACATTTTCGAGGATCAAGACATTTTAATCACTGACTGATTTTGTTTACATAATATACAAACTTGTGGTTGCCACACATTTCTGATGCTCGTAGCGAATGTGTTGAAGGCTCTTTAGAGTACTTCGCGGTGCATCGACCGAGAAAAATTGAATCAACACAGTTTATTATCGCAACAATATTGCACGCTTCAGCTGTTTGAATGATCGCCAAGGACGTGCCGGAGAAAAAAAAGTAATACATTAAAGCATAACTTGGTTGGTCATCCTTAATCATTGAGTGGTAAATAAAGCTGTATAGCTCCGGTATCGTTTAATAACGGAGTATATTCGTGTTTGATAGAAAGCAGCGACGTTCGAGACAGCCCTAACCCTCCTGTGGACGTTCATAGAAATAACTTTGGGTCACACGACACCGGGCAAACAGTTTGACTTCGAGTTAATCGAATTAAACTGTGCCCTGGCAATCCACTGTAATAGAACGCTCGCTCCGCGGTGCTTGTACGCCTCGCTTCACTAAAAATATATTTCTCGATGGAAATATCGAACGAGAGCCTCCGTTTCGCTTCAATTCCGCAATGTTGATGGAAATGCGGGAACAGTTTTCTACATAATCCCGGAATCATTGGTCCTGCAAACCAACAACTGTCTTGTGATTAATAGAGTCTGCATAAAAATTTATCGAACAAAATCAAATAGAATTGTCCACGGAAAATTGACTTAATTTCTTGATTCGGGAGCGTTCGAACCCGGAGTAAGTGTAGAGGAGGTTCAAACGTAATGTTTTAAACCCCTTAAACGTATCAGAAACGGTAGCCAATATTAATGACCGTCGATCAAAGCAATCGCGAGGCAAGTAACAGAGAACCAGAGAGAGAGAGAGGAAGAGGGGAAGAGAGAGATGGCTAGAGGCAAGAAATAGGGGAGCAGGGGTGGTCAGAGGACATAAAGGGGTGAGAACTCATGCCACGTAACACTACTCGACGTCCCTAGAATTTGCTCTGCGGTCTGACTGCTCGTGCAGCTGCCCCCCGTCAATTGCGATAATTATTGTGCCAGTAAATACTCGGTAACCGTACGAACTAACGGGCTCGCGCCCGATCGACTAGATGTAATATACTCATAGTGTGGATACACTTATGCCCGGCGATATAATTAAATGAACGACCGCCGTGTTGTTTTGACGTCCGTTGCGTCACACGTCCCTACTGGTCGGACGTGTATCGAATCGTGCTACGACATTAATTATTATCTCCTCTATTCGAAATGGCCCAATTCATCGATGTTCGGAATCGGCAGGACCGTGCAAGGGAAGGCGTAAGCGGCGGAATCAAAATACAATTTGAACCATTCAATAATTAAAAATCTTTACGCAAGATGACGCAAGAGGAGAATAAATTTCAAATAAACTTTTCCAATTGCATTCTGCACATTACTCTTAATTCTCTGAACGAACGATCCACGTTTCTGGAAACCCATAGCAAAAATTTTCAGTTCTTATACTATGACATTTTAAAACTCAATACATACTTTCGGTCTAATTAACGAATTTGCTGCAGTTAAAGTTAGAAGTAAAGCCGTAGTAGATTGTTGTGGTTCAAAGGTTGATAGTTGATACCATTATTTTCAAGCAGTTCATATTTTCAAAATAAAAATAGGACACAAGGATAGTTGAAAGAAAAATCATTTAAGGGGCGGCATTTCGAAGACTTGCATCATACTGAGAAAATCTACCACATGGCCCTGGAAGTCGGGTTATCCTTTGGTTTTGCCTTTAGACAGACGGAGAACGAACACGCTCGAAATCGTACACAATATTAAATAATAAAGTGACACAACCCTGTCATCACCTCATCATCTCACATAACAATGATCAATACAGCAGTTTCGTTGGCACAGTTCCTCCACGAAGGTCGCGCAAACTTATGAGAGCAATTTCCTCCGCCGAAAGGCGTACAATTAGCGATAATTATCCGTAAGAGGTAAATGAGGGGTTCGTAAAAAGGAGGGAAGGGACGGGTGGGGGTAGGACAGGAAAAAAGAGGGGAACGGGACGATAGGCCAGGATAAGCCATCCGAATTGCCAGACAGCTTTTCAATTCCCCCTTGTTGGTGAACGTGTCGAGTGGGGCAGATCCGTGCTTTGTGAAGAGACTCGCCAAAATCTCTCTCTGTCTCTCTCCTTCTGTCATTTGTGTGCGGGTAACATGTCGCCCGGGATAGATCCGTGACAAAAGTACACGTACAAGAGGAAGCGGAAACCCGGTTACTGCATCCCTGCTCGCGCAAGTGTATTGCGGTAACTAAGTAATCCCCGAACGTTATTTGCAGTTATTTCTCGCTTCGTCAGGTCGGGTCCTCTTCGGAAAGGAACCCCAGGGAAACCGGTGTTTTCATTTTCACGGCGTCCAAGACTCCTTTTCCCGATCTCGAGCGAAATCCGCTCGGCGACGCTGCCTCCGGCACAAACGTAATATTTAGCGGAAACTGCAAGACACAGACAAAGAAATAAATTATCTCCAGACAACGGGAATACTTGTTTGAACGCTGCTAACCACGCTGCACGTAGTTGTCAACGATGGGAAAAAGAATAAATTGAATCCGTCCCTTAATAATTTTAATAAATCGTCATACTAAATTGTAAAACTGAGAATAGTAGGTAGATGTTCCTAAGTACTCTTAATCTTCGTATTGTTTTAAAATGTACCTGCTTGTCGTCCGGAACGTCCGCCATCTTGGTTCTCCGGATAGAAGAAACCGTGTCGTCGATAAAAGCGAAAGGCTACGACGGAAAGCGTTTGATGTATTCGAACTTGCTCCGAAATAAGGATCAGGCGATTATCGTTTTGTAATGCCGGTCTGGTCAATTAAGATCCTTTTGACCGATCGTGATTAACGAACATCCGGCACAGCGTCAGTTTAGCCGCGCGCCTCGGGTTTCCGTTTAGAGGAGCAGAGGACGGAAGACACTCTCTAGCGGACCTCTTCTTCCGTCCCCATCCATTTAAATGCAATTAAACGCCGTCACGTAGAAGAGGAACGGGGACCGGGGAACGTTTAAATCAAACTCCTGGCTCTGGGTTTAGTTAGTTTCGACCGCAACTTTTAATTGCGCTTCGACCGTCTGGAGAGCCATTAGATTTTCGAAGGGGCCACCGTTAAACTTCTTTTATGCAGCCGTTCTTCTTGCCACGGCGATTCTTACGGCGGAATTTTAAACAGGCCCATTAATCTGCAATTGGAAACCATTGCTGTTCCATCTCCATTATTGCTACAACCTGTACAATTGATAAAACAACTCAACCATTTACTTGATTCACTAAAAAATTATTGAATTATAAAACAGGCTTGAAGAATTATTAAAAACCGATTGGTTACGATTCTAAAATTTTTCTTATTCCGTGATAAATGGTGTTTGAGTATTTCAGTGCCGAAAAATGGCGGACTCCAGTCGGTCTCCAGGCCAAAGAAGACTGACATTTAGCGTTCTATCTCGCACGGTCATTAATTAAGGAGATCCAGTTGGCATTTTTAAGCACCGTTAAAGTTTCTCCCCGTGCCATCGGGAAATGCCAGCAGTTGACCTTATACCCATCGAGCCCTTCGGGACTCTGTGATTAAATCGACTGATATATCGCGCGATTGTGCCGCCATGTTTGAAAAAAGTTAACCCGGTAACATTTCAACCCTTCAAAGTTTCCTCTTCAAATATTACGTCGACCTCGTTCGTGAAAGTAAAAATTCAACGTGAAAGTGAATGTGTCGACGACGACCAGAAGGAAAATTGGAACTCTATCACTCGACAAAATGTCTGGGAGCCTTGTGTGTTCGAATGTAATAAAAAATCGGGATATAAACGAAACATTCGCCGATCACCGTGAACATTATTCTCTCTCAGTTGCCGTCCGGAACTTGTGAAATAAATTTTCCGTAAACCCTCTTATTCGGACAGCTGTACTGTGAACACAGTAGCGGAGCTAACGAGTTTCATCCCCGGTGCACCGAAATTTCGACGCCTTTTCATCGACGCGGCTCCATTTATTTTTCGGAGGTGATCAATGCGTCGATTGCCGTTTTTCGCGTGCTCCGCGCCTCGAATCGCGCGATTTCGAATTGATTGGAGCCTAGTGGAATGGAAAATTAGGGGACCCGCGTGAGAATGTGTGTGTGTGTGTGTGTATGTTTCAGTTGTATGTCACCGGAAGTGAAAAAATTGTTGAACATCCCCGACGGTGTTTGAAATTTTAAATACCCGCCGCCCTGGCGGCCTGGCTTATCTACCGGAGGTTATTTTAACCACCGACGAAGACTAAGGAACGAAGGATTAAGCGTGTTCTTTCATCTTTTTCTCCCGGTGCGACTGTCTTAATTGGAGAAAATTAATTCCGACAACGACGACTTTAATCGTGTAATATTTTTGTTGGTGTGAATTGTAAGCGACAAGAAGGCTGAAATTTCGTGAAAATATTTTGAAAGGTCAGAGGGAAAGAGGAAAAGAGGGAGGATGAACAGAGGAGGGAAAACGGAGAATGGAAGTCGGGTTGAATTCGAGATTTCTGGGCGGAGCTGGTCCGAGCTGACGATTATAATTAAATCAACAGTCACCGCCCACACTTCCATAGCGAGGCGAAGATTCGCGATGATATACTTCCCTTTGGACTCGATTTGATAATCGATATACTCAAAGACAGCGTAACTTTACAGGAAATCCGAATGAAAAAATAATGTGGAGGATGTAAAATCGATAACAATCTTTCTCTAATAATCGATCGGGACGCGGTAGGAAGCTTAAATTCGGGAAGATTTCAATTGTTATTGGAGCAACAGGAGGGGAAGGTAAATTCACGCCCGAGCGAGCCCTCGAATAAAGCTGACATTATAGACAGCATAATCAATTTCCCTGGCATAATTCCGCACCGCAGTATGAATTTGGTCAAGATCGGTCGGCCGGAAGCGATTCGACTAACACGATTTTGCGTACTAACTTTGCACTCGACGAGTAGCTCGCACACCCAATCCGAACTTGCACAAATCGGGCCTACATCCCATTATTTTGACCCTGGTGTCTACGAAATTGCTCTCGCCTTCGTTAATCTGTACAATTCTTCTGAATCATCATAAAAGTATCTATGAATATCAAATTGTTCTTCTAAACAATTATAACACAATTCTGTTGATTTTGCGTTTAATACTAGAGCCATCAGAGGTTTAAAGTCTAATTAATTATAAGTATTGCTTGCCCTATACCACAATTATTATAAAACATTACAATCCAGAGCCATCAGAAGTTTAAAATTTAGTCAATCATGAATAGACTACGGTTTTTGTGGATTAAATAAACCTTGCCCTACCACAATTTGTATAAAACATTGCAAACCAGACAAGTACTGTGTGTGTGCGTTCTGCTAGTATCAATATCTCGTCACCTGACGAAGGCAAGCTTAAGCGAATAACGAAAACGACGGCAACAAATTAACCCTCACCCCCATAGAAGCAGATTCAAGAAGAAAAGGGGAGTATCGGTAGGGAAACCACAGTCGATCAAAATTTAATCGACGTGGAACAAAGAGTTGTGTTCCCATGTATCTTTCCGGGGTTGCTGTTGAATCTATGGGATGGGGGTTGGAGCGAGAGGAATAAAAAGAACGCGTCCACCGTGAAACATATCCATAATGGTCGGAACTTTTGCCGTTTCAGTAAAATCCATCGTGTACAGGAACGAACGAACGAACGAATCAGTTCCGCAGAGGGTGGAGGTATAGCGACCGGAGGGGGATGTTGGCGCACGCTACGATTGTTTCTCCGTAATCCTTTATTGGATCAACGGGGCTGAAACAATTGAGCGAGCCATAATGCGAGGATGGGCTGGCTGGTACAGAGGCAGACGAGCGTGTCGGGTTTTCGATCTGGCGATGCTGCCGCTGCCTGTGCTGGCCTGTGTGCAGGTCCTCGCCAACCTGGAAAACGCCACCCCCGCAACCCCCGGAGGGGTGAGGATAGAGAGGAGATAGAGGAACGCGGCAGGGATAGATAAGCGAGGCCGAAGCTCCGATGATGGGGGCGGGAAAGGATTTCTACCTACTTTGCCGGGTGAACGGAGTTACAAATGGGAGAACGCGGAACTCATCCGCAAGTGGAGATCTTCAACCCTTCTCCCCCCCCCCTGTACTGCAACTTTTTCATCCCTCGGACCCCTGTGATTATTTATCTGTTTACCGGCTTTTTACACTTCGAGTTCTTGGTCATGCTGGGCCTAATGTGGACTGTTTGACCGGAGGTCTGTAGGGCATCTCCATCCCGTGTTGCTGAGATCTTTATCTCTTTGAATGTAGAAAATTGCTGATTTTTTCTCCTTTTTTGTTGGACACATTTTGTATTTTGTTACTCAGAAAGATGTAATGGGGGTTTCTTGAAAAAGTCTGGGGAAGATATTCATCCCCTGTACTATCTTTTCTTCAACCCTTTGAATTTAATTCAGAAGCTTTCGTCTTTCCGTCAGAAACATTTTTATCGACATTGTTATACAATGATATAATGTACGTTCATTGAATTGTTGATTCACGTATTTCGCTTATCAATTTTCCGAGTTTCTTCCATTTTCGTGGGATCGTCTGCCGAGTCTTCTCTATTTCCGAGCAAATGACATCACGTACCGGCAATACAATAACTGGATGATCAGCTAAGATTCGTGGTGTGGATTTTCACGATCGTTTTCTCTCTCCCGCGTCCTCCCATTCTCCCGTTTCTCTAGCCGAGGATCTATCTTTCGGACGATTTACCCACGGGAGCAACACGCGAGACGACGTCCAAAAAACATCTACGATTTGTTGCTTCTACGAGGCGCACGTTTAGATGCTACTTCTCCGGGATAAGACCGAGTTATTTATCTTTCGTTTGTACGTGGCTGGTGTCTCCGAGGAGCCTTCACTCGATATCTACAGGATAATTGAACCTTATAAATCATCCCTTATTCCTCCCGTTAGTCGAAAAAATTCCAAATCCACTTTTTGATTTCTTTACCTACAAATTCGTACAAAATTTTATCGTATAACAGCTACATCCAATCAAAATAAAATCAAACTGGAAGCTTGTATTCTTTAATTACCATTTTGTTGAAGGCGAGTAAGTGTCCGGTGATTTATGGACGGGAGTGTACGTTATAAAAAGAACTTAGTGTACAACAAAGAACATAAAACACTGAACGAAAAATCGATACCGTTTCGACAATGAAATGCTATGAGCATGAAGGGTTGTCGAAAAGGATGATAGCTGCGACGTTAATTCTCATTAGTTCTGAAGCATACGGAGCAAAGATACACAGCTCACCGTGTCCAATCGATCCGTCAGGAGGAGCGAATTCACCGCTAGGATCATGCTCACAATGCGTCGAGGTTGCACGGATATTATCAGCAACATATGTGACGATCGTAAGGATGTCTATCGGGGTATCTTTCTCCATCGAACACCTGCTCGATGGCGAATACATTCTCAAACCGTGCGATTCTATCCGGTGCTCGATGCTGCCAGTCGACATTGACTTTCATAATTTATAAACCCTTCTTTTCTACGAATAAATAAAATATTGCTGCATTTTTTAACGCGACTGTTGCGCAACTTGTGGTACTTTACCGCAGATTGATCGATCACGAACGTTCATTTCGTACAGTAAACTAGATGTTGGAATATATTACTATTTACAACAAGTTAATTGCACATTTTTGTTCATTCGTTGAAATTTGCACAAAGTCTCAGCATAGAGCTTAGAAAAATTGTAACAACAAGATAACTTCTTCGTATAGAAAATACTGTTCAATATTCTAATCCGCTGGAGCAACAATTTCCAAAATAATTTCCTCTATGGCAATAGAAATAATGAATGTTCTCTTTGAAACGTACACGGTCATTTCCGGCGTAGCACCTAAATACCACTAGCATAATGCCGTCGTATCACGCGAGTACACAACACACGTACTAATATTTGCTCCCATTTATTCGATTAAGAACTCAAATATTCCAGTTCCTCGAAGGAAAATTAAGGCTGGAGACTGTTAATTCCGCCGACGCTTCCACGTCCATGGCGGACATTAACACTGATATACATATACATAGAGCGTCGTTAACAGCGGTGACCAATCTCTCGCGGGTAACAAAGTAAATGTAATCGGCGTAGCTTTTGTACAGCGTTACGTGACAATATAATCATAGTAGCTGCCTGGGATGAATATTTCATTTGCGGCAGCGGGAAGCGTCACGCTCGGCAATCGGCTTTGCCAGGCCACTTCGAGAACACCGGTATCTCGAATCGTGCATCTCGAATGGCGATTCCATCGACATTGTCCCAGCAGCGACGCTCAAGGATAGAAATTACTTTCGATCAACAATTGCCGGTGTTAAATCGCTTTTCCGAATGACGCGGCCGTAACATATTACGTTGAGTAATAGCTCGCATTTTCATACTGCAATGTCTGCTTCTAAACGATCATGCTCGCGCCATTTTGTTCTGCGAACTCTGTCCAAGAACGTCTCTTTAATGCGTACACTATTACATTTCTCGGAAAATTCTATACATTTCGAATTTGGATAATACTCAAAGAGAACTGATTAATGCTGAAATTGATGTTAGTATTCTAAATTTGGATAAAATGGAGAAACAAATAAAATACTGTACAGGGTGGCCGACTGAACCACGTTAAAAATGCATCCTCGCGTGCCGTTCCCCCGACGATTTTTACTTTTCGCGAGCCGCTCGTCACGAAAGCCTGGACGAACGGTGATTTTTAAATAACATCCGTCACGCGTCACTTTCAGGGAATTGATTTAATCGGTGGATCTTATCAGAGAGATCGATGGGGAAAGGCAACCCGAGTCGGGCAAGCAATCCATTTAAACACGTTGTTGCCCTGAAATAATATCGCACGATGCTTGTAACATGTTTTAATTACTGGATTTTACGAAAAGTTTCTCAATCATTTTTTTTTAGTGGGTTATTGTGAGTTCTAATAACTTTTTAGCTGGGAATTATTCTTCCAGGATGTCGGTAAGGGTCGAAAGCGAATTCCTATTGACTTCCACGATGGTAAATAATTTATGGGAATCGATCGGCGCGTAGCCGAGGGATTAAATTAATTTAAGTAATTTCACGATTGCTATCGGGCGGGAACATTAAATAAGGCGCCCCACCGTCCTCTCACAGGTGCCCCGCGTTTAGATTGTAGATTGCCATGCCAAGCAAACCGACACGACGTTGGTCACAACACATCGGCAGGATTGTGGCCATCGTTGCATAACTGAGTGGTTATTCAGGATGATTGGATGGTCGTTCATTTTACCGGGGCTTGCTCGTTCGGTCATTAGCTGGAGGAAGTTGTGGCGAGATCGGAACGAAAGTATAGGAAGATCAGTTCGCACATGATGAACAACATTTCGAACGAATTTGTCTATTTATATTTTTCAAAAGAAAAAGAAAGAATAATCCAGCCTCCATCTTCTTCCACAAGGGTAGTTTCAGGTTCTCGCAATGATCAGTTCGCTGCAAACAGTACAAAAATAATTAGATTAAATATGCTAGAGTGTATGGGCAGTTGTACACTGTATTGACAATTTTTTAATCATTCATTGACTATGTATACTGAACGGGAAAACACGATCTGTTGCAGGAACGAGAAGCTGAAAAGATTGCAGAGGAAGCGGCGGCCATGCGCGATGTCAAACCCGAAATTCAATCCGAGAGAAGTCCTGAGAACTGGCAGGGAAACAATTTTTATCGACATCTGAGCGCAGTGAAGGGTAATGCATAATTCTATTACTATGCAAATTTAATTATAGAAAGCAGCAGAATTATATTCGTATTTTTACTGTAATTAAAAGAACGCAGTATAGTCATGCGAAATGAGCGATAGCGAAACAGGATAAACGGGACGACAGATTGGCGAACGTTCGATCGGGGTTATTTTGTCAAAATTTTGCCGGAAATAATTACCATACGAACCGCAATGGAAATGGTAAACGTCGCTTAGTTAGCGGTTAATTCCCCGGCATTTCTGACCATGCCGGCCTAATATTAGTAATTAGTAATTAGCGTGGCACGAGTGGTTCACGGGGAGATCAGAGTTTCAATTAATTGGAGTAATTAGTCGCGACCGGAGTGTTAACTGAAAACGGAGGGTTGCCTTGATATCAGACAGAGGGGGTGGGTCTTAGAGCTTGTAATAATGCGAAAAGGGGTTGCGGATGGACTCCTCACTGTGAGGAGGCGTGATTCTACGCGACGCTTGCGCGTTTCTGCAACACGGAATTCGCGAATGGTCTAACCTAAACGCAACCCCTTTCATGTTGCACCTCCTTTGATTCCGGTTCCCGTTTATTCGATCGCGATACACGTTACTTGTTCCATAATTAATGCGAAAATTGCACGAAAACTGTATTTATAATATGATTTAGAAAAATCTCAATCAGGACTGGACAAGATATTTGTTTTATTAGAAAAGTGCATCTAAATTACTTGGAAAAATCTTAAATTTTGTTCTGGGGATCATCAGCTCACTCACCGAGCCAATTATAATCGTTAACTGTGCATCAAAATCATTTAATTCTCCGGGCAGGAAGAAAACGCGGTGCCCACTCGAAAAATCGATGACGACTCTCCTTTAATCATCGGGAATCCACCGGTGCCCGCTAATCTTTTTGTTCATTTCGTTCGCCGGTCCATTACTCATCCAATTTAAATGAAAATTTTTGAAACGTTTTTGCGAAATTTGTTTGTCTCGCGACCGAACGGGGCCGGGGGAATTTTGTTAATTTCCAACAATGATGATTGCAGGAAACGAGCCGACGGATAGAACGGGAACTGATTGTTCGGCCTGCCATTCACGCGGAATATTTTACGGGCAGATTAACAGTCCGTCTGTGTCCGCTATCGTCGCGGTCGAATATCGCAGAGAAAGAGGGAGAAAGAGAGAGAGAGACCACGAAAACATTGAGAAACTGCGGGAGAACGACGACGCTAGAGAACCGAATTCGGAAAGACATCGTAGCGACGATTATTGCTAAGACGTTCAGGTAAAGATCTTGTGTCGTGTGAGTGCGGATCTGCTGCAATTACAATGCTGATAATCATCGGTTCAGTCGTTCAATTTATTTTTATGGACATGTAGGTACTGTACGTACAATGCTGACATCATTCTTCGAGTCGTTGAACTGATCTTTATCTCGGAATTCGTCTGACAGATAGCAAAATATAGATCCAACATAGCAGTTCATTTGAAATTTTGCATAAATCCGGGATTGTCCATGCGTGCAGATCGCAGAAATCGCGCATTCACGCGCCACGATCTACTAGAGCACTGTAAAATAAGAATGTTCAACCGGGCGATGGAATCTCCGTTTGATCGACAGTTCGGTTTAACAAAAGGAAAACGTTCGACTCCGGATTTTCGTGTCGAACTCGCGGAAACATCCGCAGTCTATTAATGCGAGATTACAACTCGAGTGGTTCGGGCACTCGAACCAAACGATAAATCTTTCCGCTGGTGTAATTATTCGATAGGTAAACGCGCGAATAATTATTTTGCGAGAGTCGCGCGCGTTTTCGGCTATGGTCGAAATCAGAGGGGCAAGCGAGGGGGGTGTAGAGAAACGAAAATTGTAATCGCTATATTTAATGCACCGAGGGGCGCAACGCTGCTTGAAATTGGTTCCCCCGTGAGCCGATATACCGTGCAATATACTCTTTACGATTATTATCCTCTTGAGCGAACGGCTGCGCAACTAGCTGCAGCATCCTCCGACGGGTAAGGATCTCGAGGAGAGCATCCGACGACGTCTCGAGGCGATATCGTTTATGCCGGTTCTGCTTTTCTTCGCCGTCGAGAACTTTTGCGTTTCGACGACGATCTCGACGTCGACCGAAAGCCCCGGGAATAGCCGAAATTGTCCGAGGAAAACTTCCGCTTTTCAAACGTAGAGACCGGTGTGTATAAGCACTGCTGTAAGAAAACGCCGTGTAGATCGTCGCCAGCACTCAAATCTAACAAGTAGTTCACAAGCATGCGGAAACACTATGTGTAACTCAATTAACAATAAAAGATCTTGATCACTGGTGTACCCTTAGTAATTTTCTTGACTCTCATTTCTACGCTCCTCATTTTTCAATCCTTCTACATCAATAATCATTTTCTACATCAGAGGAAGCTCTGTTGTTTCACTCATAGCTAAGATTTGTCTCTGTTCGTGCGTTCAGGGGTAGAGAAAGAAATATGCGACTGGATTTCGATAAATGCAAATCGATCGTAGATTGTCCAAAGGAAACAAATCTCTTTCAATTACTGCGGAAACTAGTGTACAGCAGAATGCACGGTGTAATCTTGGTCGGTGGATATATCCCTGCTGCGAAATCCTCGGGGAGCTCTCCCGACTGGCACGCAAGGACGCTCCAATGAGCAGAAACCCTTAACGGATACAGGTTCCGCAGTCCCCGGACGATCGTCAGCGAAATTTCAGATTTCGACCACATATGGTACTTACGTCCCATTCTGGAAGGCACGCGAGGACAAGAATAAAAACTCCGTCTTCGAAGTTTCTTCGGCCAGGCTTACCTTCAGGATCCGGGAAAGCTGCCTTTCATTTGAGCCTTCTAAAAATAAATTTTGTATCTTACATCTTACTTGAACCTTGTAAGAATAATTTTAATACTATTATTTTTAACAATTATTATTTAACACTATTATTGTTTTACGAAGCTGAAATAATCCTGGCTGGCTGAGAATTTTAAAAAACGTCTTCCAACACAAATCCAATGAATTTTAGCTCCTCAGACTCGCACAATTTATTTGCAAAACAGGCGTTTTTGCATCAGTGCTAGAAACACAATTGATTACAGTCGATTGTGAACAGGCTACTTCAATAATAGGCATCGTGGAAAGGAAACATCCTCCGCGGCTAATGTTCCGGCAAATTGGCGTCGCGAACATAGTCTGGGATGCCTCTCGGGAGGAATCTACAAGTGCGAGTGGATTTTCCTCGCCGATTTTTCCCGTAACTACCTCACGTCCCGATGATACAGGTTCACGTGCCCCCATAAAGCCTACAGCCCCGAAACGAGAAATATTTGTACGAACACGAGACTTGTTTCAATCTTGGATCGTCGGAGTCCTCGACAGAGAAAAATTACCAAAAAACAGGGAAAATTGTGCGATTCTTGAAACGCCACAAAAATTACAAAATTAAACATGTCTTTCTTCTAAACGCATTTATAATTTTCAGAATCTTGAATTTTCTTTTTTGAATCTGATTCGATGCTCGATGAGTTTTGAATCTGCACAATTTCTTCAACTCATTATATATTAATCATAAATAGTGCCTCAATGATTGTAATAAATAAAAGAAAAATTCTTTTCCGAATCTAGCCCTCAATGATTTTCGAATCCAGAGTCCATAGAACATAGATAAAATTTGCAGTAGTGATTTTATTGGAAGCAGCCAATGAAACAAACTGTTAAATTAAAAATCGAAGATATTACAAGGATCAAACCACCACGATAGAAGTGTAACAATTACCAGAATGTTTAAATAATTATTTTCTCGAGGCCGACTCAAACCTCAGTACGACGGTACAGTGCAGACAGGAATAGGAAAGTCAATAATTTTATTGGGGGCAAAAAAAAAATGCAATTGATATGCAGAACCTGAAGTGGCGATTCTTGTGAAAGGGAGCCAGGGTTGGTGAATGTTTAGTCCACCATTATTCGCGAGGTGGCGTTCTTTGTGGCTGGCAAAAGTCCCCGAAAAGAATCGCGGTTTTAACCGCGCGCAAGTAAAGGAGCGAACCTATTGGACGTACCGTTATAACGAGCACGGATTTAAGCACAACTTTCAGTCATCTGCAACGGGTCTCGAGCAAGCTGTGTATTTAAAGAAACATTTTAATTGCAGGGGGTAAGCCGCTTACCCGGTGCCCCCCTCTCGTGCATTAGTAAAATCGACCCTCCTGCTACGGGACGCGAAACCAGCGCCGACTGGTATTGTATCTCTGCGAGAAAGTAATTCGACTTTTCGTTCGAACGAAGGAAAAGCCGGCCGACAAGTTTTCCTCGAGAACAGCAGCAACAATGGAGGATGACTCAGTGCTTACGAGAGAGGGGAGTATCGAATTGAAAGACAAATTACATCAGAATCTCCGCATTAAAAGAACCTTTGCGACGTCTTTGCTCTCTGACCTTTCGAAGACGTACCAACTTTAATTCTGGTATAAATTGTATTGATGCTATTCGGCTTGGAGCTATTTCATTTATTTACTTCGTAAGCAACATTGACACGTACGTAATTATTTAGATTTCTTTAAATTAACCCTATGATGATATATTTATTGAATTTTTATTGTATTGGAAAAGGATATAAGTATTCTGGTGAAATATCAATTGCCCATTAAATTAAAGGCTTAAATTGTCAGTAATTTATTCTGTCTGAACGAAAAAGTTATACTACTTGTCCGATCACGACTTTTGTAGAGCTGGTCGGACTATGTGCAGGTCTATACTACTGAACTGTTGGTCAAGTCTAAAAAAATTTCCTGTAACAGAAAAATAAAATACAAACGGTACTAAATAAAATTCCTGTGGCGAAAGGATAGAATAAAAGGAGAGAATAAAATTCTACGATGTACAAGGGACTTACGACTCTTCTCGCTTTTGAAAAATTCCGCACCGGGCAAAAGTAACAGCGAAAAAGATATCGCGAGTTAGGTCGAATGAAACGAGGGTCTGGCCCTGTAATTGGGCATCAAAGGGCTATATTTCCCGTGGATAACTTCGGGGTAAAGTCCGTAAAATAACTCGAGTAGAAAGAGGCTCGATCTCGCGGTACACGGTGATATCACGTAGAAGCCACGTGGAGGATGCTTTATGAGGTCCCTCCTTCGAATTGATGGTATGCCTTGTTACCGGGAAGAACCGGGTTCCCTCGGGTAATATCGTATACAATTATGTCCACGGAAGGGACGATATGCATTATGGATGCTAGCTGTATGCCCGGTAAATCATGTCGCAGGCTTGGTTAACTCTGCAAATGATCTGCTGAATCACGCCTTGCTACCTTTCGCCCGATAACCAAGCTTTCCTCTTTATGAGCAACGAGGATTCGCCTTCTGGATCCTCTTCGATGCTTTTCCTTCAATTTGCAAACCGTTTCGCAATTTTCAATCGTGCAACTGGTCTGCAACTGGATCTGCATGGCCTGACATCTTTCCAAATTTGATTTTATTTGGAGCATACTATCTAATAGTTTATTTACTATCCTTATATTTTTTTAAAGACGCTACATTTCCTAACGAAAATACAGTAGATAAACAGTTGATAGAACACCCAGTAATACAAGCCTGTACGTAGTCAGCCCAGCTGTACAGTTTTACTTAGAACTTGCAACACACAAATTCAATAAATTCGTTTCTTTTACCATTTTTATTTATGTGAAATACATCAATAAAAAATGTAATATATTCTATAGAAACGATACTATTTAGATTTTCATAAATCATACGTGTATTCGGGAGCTCATCAAGGATAATTATGAAGACAAAACGGAGGTGCTAAGTACAGAATTGTTTCTTAGTATTCAACGAAAATTAAACCTACTTGTTAATAGAAGTCAGTTCTTTGTTAGTATTCTTCATAAAATGAATATCGACTAGCGAATACACAAAGGATCGTTCATTTATTAATACTCAACAGTGTAGATACTTCAATCAAAGATATCATGCGTACAAACTAACGTAGATCGGAGATTACAGCTTGGAAGGTATAAATTAATTGTAATTACAAACGACAATGTAAAATATAAAAACGAAGTCAATGTAAAAGTAATACGAAAATCAATCGTTTCCAGCGGATAAAGGAATGCCTAACGAAGGAGGATGCACTGAGAACAAACTGTTAGGTCATTCCATAAGTCCTGTCGATTTTTCATCACAACTCCGCAGTGCAAAATCATATTTCCAATCGTTGATATATTCACAAACGTTTCCGATGCATTCTTTCTAGAATATTTTCACTTATTGGACTTCGATCGATTGGAAAAATAAAAAATTTCATTTTTTATTTTTCACCGAAATTGGTACGGTGGCTTTTAGAGTTCATACCGTGCGCAGATAATGAATTTCGACAACTCTCATTCTTTCATTTTCATTAAGTAGAACGAATTATTCTAAACGCACAATTTAAGATTAACAGGAGAACGCTTGTTAAAAATCGTAGAACTTACAGGACGACCCTAAAAACGTGTATAACAAAACCGCGACAGATCGACGGAACGTAAACAGCAACGGAAGCGAGATCGAATCTTGGATTGAAAAGTCAGATGATAGCATGACATAGAGCACACTTTATTTCTTAGTTAGTGTTAATAATTATTTAGCATTGACCGAAATCGAGTACATGTCGTATAATCCTCTTCAATCGGAGCTCAATAATCATAATAGATTAATTTATTAATATAAGTGTAATTAATTGTAATGTATTGTCTGAAAGTATCACTGCGTCGCATCCACTGGTCGTCTCTTCGCTTCGACAAATAACAGTAGCGATACGGGGGTTGGTGGTTCTGGGGGAGGGCGGGGGTAAAACGGAACGAGACACCGTCGAAGAAGAAGCCTTGGAAACGAAGTATAATAATTAATAATCGAACGACGAGACCTCGCCGTTCACCGCGAGACGCGGAACAATCTGATGCTTACAAAATATAAGTAGACCGGGAAACGCGGTGACTAGCGAGGTTTCGTCGTTCTGCTACGAAAATGGAGGCAGGTATAGTAAGCTAGCGTGTTTAGGGGATGGCAAACAATCTGGGGTGGGGAGGGGGCCGTGTGTCTGTGATTCGATTCTCCAGACCAAGGATGCTCAGTGACTTAGCGGGGAACGAGAGAGATTCGATATCCGCTCGAGCCCCAAATAGTTAGATTACAATTAAAATGCGGAGAGCTTGTCGCTTCGAACTCGCATCCTGCTCTCGGACGGCGCTCGCCTAATCGCTAAACCCTAACGCGTCCGAAACAATACCTAATCGTATACTTAAACGACTAATACAAAAAAAGAAAGAACAGAGAGAAACGCCGCGCGCGATCCTTTTGCAGAAAGAAAAGAAGCTCGTCCGTCAACGAAAAAACGCACAAAGTAGAATCGTCGAACATGAACAGAGACTCCGATGGTGATCTACGGAAATCAATGATGGATCGATTCGGAAGCTGGCTCGTCGCTCGAAAGGGGGCAAGCCCTCCGCAGAACAATATTCAACATTTAACAATAGCCAACATTTATAGAGTAAGATACCGATTTAGTAATTTTTTTTGTTCTTTATAGATTTCATCTCATCCTGTGTTTATTTCTCTGTTTTCCTTTTTTTACGGGTTTTTCGATTTTTTTTGTGTTCGTTAGTTGTTTTACTCCACGATCGTCGATCGCCAGTTTTTCTTTGTTCCGGTGAGGAATCGCTTCGGAAATAAACGTATCACGCGGCTGAATTGTTCTCCCTCCGATTTTTTGTAGTTTTTTCTTTATTTTGTTATACTTTTTTTCTTCTTTCTCCTCCCTCGATCACGGGCACAGTGTTTCTCAAACGATCGAGACATGATCCCCGGCTCGAGGAAAATATTCTCCGCTCTTATAGTTATATTGCTATCGTTTTCACGTGGACGCAAATTGCTGGACTCCCGTTCAAACCAGACGTGAGCGTACAGTGATCGAAAAGTGAGATTTTGTGGCTGATTTGTTGGTTTGAGCTCTTCAAAATTGATTTTTCGGTCTCTCAAAACATTTCCAACCCTTAAACGAGCTTTCACAGTGGACCTCGAAGGTGCAACAATTTTGCTAGTACACTCTTCTACTTTTTATAAAATATAAAATCAACTTCAATCCTTTATGATACACTTTTTCCAGTCTCAACAAAAGTGGAGAACTTGAAGAGGATTGAACGAATATACGTATAACATTATTAAAATTTAAGAGACTACGAGATCACAATTCCAACGAAAGAATCAAACGATCAGACTTAAAAAATGTTATACAATCGACATAATACTGAAGGAATAAAAATTTGAATGAGTCGAACAGACCTAAAAACACAGCACAGTTAAATAAATTACCAATGTACATTAAAAGAACTTAAGAATATTATAACCAACTTACTAAAATTCTTAAATAAATATCTAAGCAAGTTACTCCTATATCCTGCAATATAATACCGAGAATTTTTGTTTTACATGAAGGTCCACAGTCTAGTTGACAATATAAATCTGTGTAGCTCATTTAAGGGCTGAGAGAATTTACCAAGAATATATGATTTTTTTAGCTGCTCTGTATTTCTGAATGACGCTCAGAAGACCATTTGTATCTCACGTATCGTCTAATCAGACCTCAAGTCCGCTTCGCATAAGCTTCCCGCCTTTCCCTGACTTTCTACTCGCCATCATTGGCAAGATGGAACTCGCGACCCGCCGATTCTCGTATTCTTATTAATTGACGAACTTTCTTACGAGCGATCGCGCCCAGGAGAATGAACAGCTACCGATTCGAAATCGTCTTTACATCGCTAGCGGCTACGCTCTAACGTTTCTCGTCTGTTTAAACGTCGATAAGTTACGAAAAAACGCATGTATGGCACCTAGGTTCGCTAAAGTTGCGTTCTCCGGGTGCGGGTCGCTCAAATGGAGGCAAAATCACGAGAACGACAGCCTCCTCTGTTGCCTCGAGCGACAAACGATGAGTTTGCAACGCGGTGACATCGCCTAATCGCGCGTCCAAGTCCCAATCGGGTCCCGCAAGCTTGAACATGCTCGTAGAGGTCAAATGTTGCATTAACCCTCAAATGGTACCTTGCAAGATTTTTTGTGTACTGCTTTTCATTGACGTACTGCAAGACAATTGCAAATACAAATTTTCTTCAGCGTCTTTTCGACGTTTGAGATTATACCTCGAAGTGCCTCAGTAAATTTTTACAGATTCTTTAAGAGGATTCGAGTTCGACTAGTATACCATTCCAGGATTAATTTTGCGCGATCAGGCGAAAATCTCGGTGCCCGAGAGCGTTCTCGTCGTTGGAACTTGGCGGAAGGACACTAACAGTTTATTTTCATCAATTGACACGTGCCTCTTCGTCGACCACGGGGCTTTGAGAAACACTGGTCCGGCGATCACGACAAAACAGGCATTTAAACACCGTGATGTTAAACTTTAATATTGCACAACATCGATAACACTTCGAGTTTGTCTCAGGAAAAAAGTTTCGTGATCCACGATAATTACAACAGATGGAATTATCAATGTCATTTTTTCTCCCGTTCGTATTCTCCGCTTTCTTTCTTTCTTCTTCGTTTTTTTTGTGTTTTTGCAGTTTTGTTCTTATGTTTTTGCTTGTGGTGACCGAACGCTGATGACGGTAGCAGCAGCAGTGATAGCAGCCAATAGTTCGTAATAGTCTGCTGATTTTTTTATCGTTCCCGCGAAACGAATCGCTAAATCTTTGGTGGTTCGAGCAACGTTTCGATGACGCTCGAAAATGAAAATACATCGTAACTCGCTGACGTACTCGCTGCTAGAGATCAATAGTGATGCAACTAACTCATAAAAAACGCTATGCATACAACCAATGTAACATTAACGAGTAAAACTATTTAATAATATCATTCGACCGCATTATAGTATCGTTATTATCCTTAATCGATACAGCTACCTCGATTATTATGATGTCGCTAATCACTGCCCCATCGAAACGTTGCCGAAACGACCACGTTCACAAACGCTAGTAAGAACGTTTTGTTTTTCACATCGTGAGTGTATTTAACAATAATGGAAAAATATGCAAATGTCGATAATAATAATGCCATTGTCATAGCCATCAGCGTTGTCGCTGTCATCCGCAACATATACGTAAGTATACACACGCGCAGAGTGAACCAATAAAAACACTCGAAATGTCCTCCAATCTACAAGAATTAGAAAACAAAATATGAAACAAAACACTGTAAAAAAAGGCCATTGTAAGACGATTACAATTCTTCCAGGACAGTCGCTTCGAGCATTCGAAGGTCCACTCTCCTTCAATTATTTACACGACATTGTAAACTCGTAATTCTAGTACTCGAATTTATCGAAGTCGGTGTTTCCGGTGAACGTGTATTTCAAAAATACTTTTCATCAAACTCTCGCGACCTCGGACGACCTTCTGGTATTTTGTTTAAAGTGACCGGATGACCTTCGAACATCCGAAGCGATATAAAAAAAAATTCTGATCGCCGTATAATCGCTTTCACGGTGGAACTCGCAGTCGATAATTTGTTCTCGAACTTTCGTGGCTCGGAAAGCAATTACCGTCGGTTGTTTTTTAATTGGTACACGTGCTGCGCGCAAGTATAAGTATATACGAGTGTATATACATATATGTTTATATACATATATATATACTCTAACATTACTATATTATGCTTAGCAAATATTTGTTGAAGATTTACCTAAAATCCATGTGGCAACAAATAACCAATTTCCTTAATTACTTTCATTGTTCTGGCGGTTGAACTCTCGTACAAAGTCAATGAAGGGGGGAACGAACGAACGAACGAACGAACGAATCAACGGATATATAACACTCTAATTCAGACAAAGATTCTCTGTTTTAGAGCAGGTGTGGAATGGGATCAGCAGAATCGTGGAAGAAAAGTTCGTGTGTGTGACGGTCGATTATCCGAAGTTGTAACTCGAGATGGTCGCGATCACTTCGTTGACAACGGACCGGCCAATTAGTCGACAAATGTCTACGAATTTGCTAGTTTTCATGGCCTCGCACGATCCGAGGCGATCTCGCGACGAAATCAACGTTTGCTCAACTGAATCAGAGGATCTAGCCGTTCGCTATCAGCTTCGACTTCGCGGAAGAGATTCGCCGCCACATTTAAAGATCGCTTCTTCGAACTAAACGCTAGAAACCGTTCGCAAACTCGGTGTCATCTACACTTTAGGTCCTAAATGATTAAACGAAACAGTCAAACACGATCAAGGCTAAAACGTTAACACTACTGGGGGAATGGAGGAGCGAATACTATACGCGTTCTCGACCTGCGAACCAACCGAAAAACGCACTCCATATGATTCGATGGACTCTTTCGATACATTAAGGAAGTTTATAGAAAAACAAACGTAAAACGATGACGAAATGATAAGACCAGCGAAATGATAAAAACGATCGAATAAAATAATAAGATTTCTCTCTAACGAATACGAATGATAGAAATCAACATGCTCGATGGTACAAGAGTATTCGAAACGCTGTTGCTCTACTCGAATTTCAATGCAGTCTTGGCGGTCCGATATCTTTGTGCAATTGAACCTTTGGTGAGAAACTAACGAGAATGTTACATCATGACTATGAGACGACATCGAACGTGAAAAATGAGCCGCCGTTTGACAGTGGACTGCCATCGTAGGTACTTTAGTGTCTCGGTGTATATCAGTGTGGTTCTTCATCGTATTGAATGTATACATGTATTGCGTATATGCTTTGTCTCTCTCTGTTTGTTTGTCTGTCTGACTGTGTGTACACACATGTATGTATAATATGTATACATATATGTTTGTGTGTGTTTTTTTGTGATTGCATATATTGTGTATGCGCGCGCGAGGGTCCTTACGTCGATAAAAGACACTGTAACATTATATATGTACATTAACATGCGTATACAGCTATTTCTGGGACAAGAGAGATAGAGATAGAGAAAATGGAAAAACAATCGAAACGAGAAAGAGAAAACCTTTGAAATCCGTCATTACGAACAAGCCTCGGGACCAGAGAGAACATAAGTGACAATAGAGAAATCTTTGAATAGAGAGAGATAGAGAGAGAGAGAGTTAGGCTAATTGGAGGCGATAAGATAATTTTTTTCGTGGTAGACGCTGGTGAACGAATGCAGGGTCTTTGGTTTGCGGGGCGTAGCATGTTCTCTTAAGGTAATGGCACTACGACTTGCACGTAAGTGACTGGGAAGAAACCCGTGCGACCGTTCAGGCTGCCCTCGTACCAGTTCTCGTCGATTTTTTGGATCAGAGTGATCATATCGTTCTCCTGGAAACACACATTTTGCCGGTTGAATCATGTCCCAAACTCTAGAATCGCTACAGCTACGACTTATGGTTTAGCGATAGTGTTAACACTTTGCCTACCGGCGACGACTTCGTATTCTTCCGATAGGTAACGACTGGGTGATCCTTGACCAATTTTATCCGTGAACCAATAATTATCTTCGGTAACATGATTTATTAATTTCTTTTGGGTTTGTTGTTTATAGATTGCATATCTTCAAATTACCATTTTGAAAAAATATTCTAAATTGATGGTATTTTAAGCAGTTAGCGGCAGCAGTCAAAGTGTTAACGATTACTATGAAGTCATAGTTACTCTTAACGAACTCTGATATTTACTTTGAATCCAAGCTCCCCAGAATTCTCTGGCTCGAAATCGTACAGAGCTGTGCAGCAAGGTTGTCTTGGCATCGGAGTCCTTGCCGGTGATTTGCTTGGAGATGGCAAGGGAGAAGCTGAAAAATAGACCAGGTTCCTTTGTCACGAGAAAACAACAACACTCTCTAAAAATATGTATAATACTATATACTACAATAATGTTACTTTAACGATCTGAAACGTGTGGTTACGATAAACTAAATATCTGTTCATAATATCTTGAATCAGCTACACTATCAAATGAAACACGTCGCGCAATCAGCGCTAAAACAAATAGCAAATCCTTCGCTAAAAATTATGCAAGTTTTAATACATCGGTCGCCTGTAAAAAAAAATTAAAGTAAAAAGACAAACACAGAAATTAGCGGTAACAGAAGAGATACAGTTACTGAAGAGATGCGTGCGTTAACGACGGTACAGAAAAGAGTTAGCACATGAATTATTCTAGAGCCTCTTTTGTCGCAATGCCCACCGAAAGCGGAGAAAATTTAGATCGATTAATTACGCCGAGAGAAGGCAAGCCCATGCAAAATTTACCATTGGCAGATTGTGGCGGGTTTCCGGCCGGAAATAGCTCGAGCTGTGGGCGCTTCCCGTCCCCAGGGACTGGAGACCCGGCTCGACTTGCCCCTAAATCGTGTCAAAAGGACAGACATTCAAGTATGCGAGAGTATACACGCAGAAAAGACGAAGAGTGTGTGGTAGAAGTGTTGGTAAATGTCAGACAAAATCATGTAGTAGGAGAATGTATTAAATGACCCCACAACACAAACGCGAATTTTTCCTTATATTCTTAGAAGATTAAACACAAAGACACAATCACAATCATTAGACAAAACATTAGACAAGACATCTTTTATAATCTCTAGGAAAATATATAATGGTTGTAATTACACTTTTCTACTTCAGCATCCAAAAACATGAATGGAAATTCGCATTAATTACGAGATCACCTGATAACACATCCCAAACGACAATATTGCTTCGGGCTTTGTAAAACATAGTAAACAAAAATCGTAAAACTCATTTTAGACCACCTTTCACTTGGAAACAGCAAGAATTACATCGAGGATACCGACGATATACCCAACAAGAAATTTATGAACAAAGTTACGAATCTTATCTACTCAGTTATCGAGAGAAGAATGCTTTCTCTTTCCCTGTCTGATAAATTTATTCTGTACATTACTGACCAAATAAGAAATACTGCAGTAGGAAATAAGTAAACTACTGTATGTATTTGTACTTACTATTGTATGTGAGAATTTGTAAAACACAGAAACGTGCGAGTTAATACAAATTAATGATATTTGCTGTCGAATATTTGGAAAGTAAAAGGTGATCAAAAATGATCTCCGTGATTCCACGCAATGTTCTTGATTAGTTAACATTCGAACCTGAAATACCACGGCAGATAACATTACCCAGATCATCATACACCATGTATGTCACATTTTCCTTCGGGTGCGACGATACGATAAAGTTCAATGACCATCCGACAACAGACAAGATAAGTGAGAGGAAAATTCAACGAGGAGAGAGTACAACAATGTATTATAGTATATGGCCAGAGTATATATAGCTATAGGACACGTAGAATCGTTGCATGACAGAGGAGATAAGAAACAAACAGCCAATCCACCCGGAAGTATCATCGTCTTTGTATGTGTACGTGTAAAATCTGTTTTACCGTGAAGGGAGAAGTTCCCACCGTTCATAGCATCTGATGTGGGTATTGCATCGACGTGCAGGTCAGCCAGAGTCTTCGGCACGAACTCCAATTTTGGTTTAATTGCTGCTTCGTCTTTCCTGGAATTACCAAACCGGGAATTAAAAATCAATACCAATCGCTAACTTCAGGAATCTTGAATAGAAGTACGTACTTCTCCAGAAGGGTCTCTGTTAGGGCTCTCAAGACCTCAGTACACTGCTGGTGGTAGTCCAAGAGGGCTTCGCTGAAGGTTGCCAGCTGTGCCACTTGCTCCACCTACAGAAAAATATTCATAATGATTAGGACACCGTTCGAGCTACATTTTCAGCAATTTTGCAGGCGACGATGCTCTGATCCACTCAAATCTATACTACAACTATACACTTTTTCCGATCTTCATGTTATCATCATCTTATGAACTGGATCAAAATGGACCCAAGCACCGTCGACAGAAGCTGAAGCACCAGCAGGACTCAACTCACATCGTTCTCCAGCAAATTGAACATGCCCAACTGCGCCAGGTGCAGACTCTCCGCGAACTTCTCTTCGGCCTGACGTATTTCGTCGTCTGAAAAGTGAGATCCTGCTCGCAAAATTTGCGCCAGCACAGATATTAAAAGTTGCACTACTGGGTTGCATCATTGCCTAGGATAGATATGTAAGATACGGAGGGAAAGAGAACCAGAAAGCGGAACAGAACGCTAGCGAAAGTGGAACCGGAAACAGAGTGACCTCTAAGGACCTCGATTGCGTACATCTTTTGCTTTCTAACACAAGCTAGTGCAGATATCAAAGTTCGCCCAGGAGATTTGTAAAGTGCTGCATTCGGCATTCGGTGGATATGCAGGGTGGTCCATTCTTAGATTATACAAAGTGTCCAAAATATGTTGCTATTAAATAAAGAAGCTATTTAACAGTTTATCGTGAACCACCCTGTATATGTGTATCCATATGTCTATTTACAGTTAGGGTTACCATGTTTTAAGAAAAGTATTCCAGGATACCTCGTGACAAATGAATAACAATGAACAAAGTCTGCTTAATCAGAAATACCCTTCAGCCGAACAGAATAAATACTTTATTTGATCCCAACTTTCGCAGAATAATTGTTTAAGGCTATTTTTCAATTCTGGAGGTCTGGCAACCCTAATTAGCTTCCCACAATGTTTCCCTTTGAAATTGTTTGAAACAGGTGTACGCATTAGGTCGAACAGTGCTGTGCTACATACAGATATACAGTACATGTCCACACTGAAGTACCATCGAACAACTTTTTGTCACTCTTGTTGCCTTCTTCTCCTGCTTCTTTTATTCGATCAAAAAGAAGAAGGCAGCAATAAATGACAAAAGTTGCTCGATGTTGCTTCCGCGTGGACATGGCTTAAGAGTTCAAATTTGAAAGCTCGAGGTCCTACAAGAGTGTAATTGCAACGGGTTCGCAAAAACGACCGTTCATTTGATTGCCACGTACCGGTGTAAGGTGACGAAGAAGTCTTTACAGGACTTCCACAATGCGGACTGCCGGATCTTTTCCCGGCTGCTAGCGAGCAAGGATGCGTCAAAGAAACAAAAATTCCTCCGGTTTGTAAACAAGGTAAACGAAAAGACACTGGGACCGACTTGGACACGCCGGTGATCATTGGTGTGGGCAACGATTAACAATCACGATCAAAACGTGCACATGCGCCAATACATGCATGTGCAGTGTATCTACAGTGAGTGGGTAGTCTTTCTTTAGACTGAGAGAGGCACGTGAAACGCACCTTCGAACACAAACATCGTTATCTAAATTGTCGTTTAACCGTGGAATTTGTTTGGTCGTGTTTCACCCCTGGTGTAATGCAACCAGGGCTGTGCCGACAGTCGTGGCAGAGGGTTGCGATCCTCTGGGCGCCATATTGTATGGCCGTCGAAACGAGAAAAAGAGCAAAAGAGATTTCTTGTTCAAGTTGCTCGCCACAGCCTTGACTGCAATTGTACATCTAGTGTGACGCATTGTAGCCCAAACTGCGATTCTAGCTGATAAAAATTCAGTTCTGCGTGGACATCAGCTAGTTATTGATCTCTGATTGGTCTCCCTATCACAAAATGATGGTCATTGACCTGGGGAAGGTCTTAGAGTGCAAAGAATTAGACAAAGTTGGCCAGAGTTAATTAGAATTATTCGTCGAATATCTTTTGGTTGTTTGAAAATAATCAATACGTTCATGAAGAAAGGGCTAGAAATCCATTTGAAGACTTAATGGTTAGGAAGTTGTATATTGTAAATCTACCCTGTGACGAGCAGCCCCTATGAAACAGTAGATGAAAAGTAGAAAAAATTTGTATCGCGATCCAGATCACTGTGATTACGGAGATTGAAACCTCCCCTTTGCAATGACCCTACGAGAATTGCGATGGGAGGCAGCCCCTGAGGAGAATGACTTTTTATCAGTTAGAATCGAGGTTCAGCTGTGCGATAGAGAAACGCTCGCCTAATCGTGGGGCCAGCAGGTATTTCCCGTTGTTCTGCAGCGGTGGACCGGTCGGAGGATGGGTCGTTTATCGGTAAATGCGAATTATAATTTCAAACGCGTCAAGTTTTCGTGTCGCAAGGCCGCGCGCGGCGGCAGCCCTGACGTGTGCTGCTTAAATAAATCAATAAAGATACGCGGAGATAAAGTGTGAACACACGGGCGACGAATGTACCTTTCGCTTGGCGTCTTCGCTTGCAATCGAAGTCGAGCCTTCGTCCCTGAAGTTTTTTCCGGTGGTGCTGAAACAAAAGGCGAGTGCCGGCCATTCAACAATCTGGGACAACGCACCGCGCGTATGGTGCTTCTTGTTGGATATATTTGATGTTGTTCGTGGTCTCAACGAAACGAGGCCCGGGAACAACTTTTCCAATAAGCCACGCGCGCGAAGATACCACCTTACCATCACTTCCTTCAGATCTTTGGTCTGCAAGTGGTGCAGCGGCTCCAGGAAGTTCTGCTTAATGTTGTCGTCCAGCGAATATTTCACGTCCGCCATCTGCTTCATCGCCTCGCCCATTTCAATAAGAGCCTGAGCTACGAGAATTAGAAAAGATGGATGGGTTAAAGCGCGTATTTATGCGGCCGAAGAACTCGAGGACTTCCGGTAAAGTTTCGCGATCGTGCAAAGTGGGACGGGACGCGGGAGACCTCGTTCAATTGCGACATAAATTCACTTTTTAAACGCGGGTACATCGTTCAAAGTTTTTGAGCAGCGACAAATTACCAACACTGGAGATTTTTAGATTCTACAATGTTCCTTTCTTAATATATATAAATGAATATAAACGAATAACTGCTTTTACAATCTGCATGCGTACAGAAAGAAACAATTTTACTTGACTCGAATCAACTTTAAACATTTTTCCTCGGCAATATGTCGGGTGAAAGACGATACCCTAATTTTCGGAGGAGGTGGTTTAGGTTTGCGAGGTATCGTACCAAAAATACTGTCTTCTCCGAGCTTCTTGCCATAGGTGAGCATACAATCACCGAGGACGCCTTCCGGTTGCGGATAGGTCGAAGCTTTCGCTTGACCGCTGAGCTTGCTGATGCCCTTGACCGCCGCCATCTTTGCCCTCGCGGTCGGGTTCGGCTGCAGGAACTCTTTCGTTTTCAGTTGCAGTTCCTCGACGAGCTCGTACGTGACATCCGTTTTCTACGATCAAATTCGCCGCCGTTCTCAATCTTCTCCAGCCGAGCATGATTCTCATCTATCTCTCATAGAAAAGCTCTTTCTCATTCTCTCATTCTCCGCGCGCTCGATTATCTTCGCTCGCGAGGAGCTCGCGGCCGTAATCTCGGAAACTAACAACGAATTTCCCGCCTTGAACCGGGAGGGGAAATCGATCCAAGGTCAAACCGAGTACCTGAGTGCAAATGTGTGTCGAAAGGAAACCTTAAAAACGTAGACACGCGTACTCACCCTCTCCATGTCCATGAAGTCCACGTCAAGCTTAGTTCCTTCGGCGCCGCCCATCTTCTCCGTCATGTACTTTAAAAAATCATAGTTCGATTAGGGATTGCATCAGACCGCGAAATCGTTACGTTACGCTTTCTACGAGACGACTGCCAATCAAAGAAAAATTATTTAATACCTGGTAGAAATACTCAGCCCTTTCGTGACCAGAGAAAAAAGCTCGCTTCCCTATTTTATTTTTCAGCCTTTTTTAAGAGGACGTGGATGCCCATTGAGCTTTGAAGAGCTAGTAACCTTTAATCGATCATTGACGGGAGAGGATCTTTTAATAAACTTTTCAATTGCAGTTGCATGTTCAGTCTTACAGCGACGAGCTGTGTCGAGTAATTTAATGTAATAATTTCATTTGGGGTAAAGGAAGCTATTTGGAAAAAATGAAGATAAAAACGGAATCATCGGAAACGGAGTAATATTGAACAAATAAAAATTTCGATGTGTCAGAGGGAACCAAGAAAAGTTGGCAGTGTTCGAAAATTGGACTATCACATTCATTCAAGTTGACCTAAAATCTACTAAATCATTCATGGAAATATTCGCATCCATGCAATAAAATTTGAATAAAGAAAGATCGACTGATTTTCATAAGAAAATAGTAAACAGGTGCATAATTAGATAACACTGGAACTGAATAAAATGCAGAGACTCAATTGTGTATCTATGAGAGAAAAGTCTATTTGAAACCGACGCCATTCCCCGTATTTTTATTTTGATTTTATCGGCTCGTATTCGTCGCTGCAAGGGGTGCAACCCTAAGCGAAACACTATCGCGACCCATCCAGAGCGAGGATTGCCCGAGGAATTTCGGGGGCGCATAAAAGCGGACCGGTGTCAGTTAATTGATCGTAAACCGAGATCATCCTGAAAGACGAAACTAGATTTCTTCTAAATGGCAGATAACCAAGGGGGTGTGGGTGCCAGAGATACCGAGTGGCAAGAAGTTTTGGGAATGGGAGAAAACCGTCAGTGGCAGAAAGGACAGACACTACGGATCAATAATATCCGCAGTCAATTGATCTAAAGCGAGGTGCCTTTGAAATTTTGCCAACCGCGGCAAAAACTGACAAAAGATTCAATCTGGAATATACAGTTGAACAGTTCTAGATCATTTATGGAGAAAACTTTCTGTTGTCAAGGACGACGGGCGAACGGCAATTTACCGTTATTCAAATCTGTCCCACGAAATCTACATATATGTATCAAATCTATTTGAGAGAAAAAGATTTGTAAGAGAAATTCTCGGTTTAATCAAAGTACACGATTGAACATCCTCGATTACCGACGACGACAGCTGCGACGTTTGCCATTGCAATTTCGCAGTCGTTCGATTTTTTTTCTGGAGGGAGATGGAACTACGCGCTCGTAATACCAAATGAAAACAATTCATCTCGTGGAACAACAATCAGTTTTTTACTCCGGTGTACCCTTCCCTGGGACTGAATGCAATTTTCCCGGGGCGTCGCGTCCCTTAATGGCCGAGAAAATGTTTCATTCATCGATTTTTTTTCATCCCACCTCGTGGAAATCTATGTACTCCACAAAAAGGAGGAAACGCGAATTTGCACAGTCGGGACAGTACAGTTAATTGCCTTCTGGCTACGGAATTCAGCAATTTTTAGTTGAACAAGATAGAGGAAGCGATCGATACCAAAATGTATCTATCTTCTCTCGAATCTGAATGAAAACACGTGTTCCAACCCAAACGAAATTGAAGAAGCCATTTAAAGAGACTCGTCGACAAAGCAGTAATTCTTTATACGAATATCACTCTGCTGGTCGAATGACCTGTTTTAGATATTTCGTATTGCAATTATATCATAAATAGGCTGCAGATCTTTACGCAAATGTTCACTTTTATGAATTACTAGCTGCGGAGGGCGTGCCTACGGACGGCCATTAGCGGTATACCTGAAAAGGTTATTATAGCAGACAAAAAACGCGCACGGATCAGCTTCGAACCAGCCGATTATTTACAACCACCGTGCTCCGACAACTTCAACCCCGACAGATGGACAACACGTGCGACAGACCCACCGAATCAGATCGACGGGATCATACATACACACATACATACTTTTCTATTTTGTATATATAGATTTTTTGAAAATCTGAAAGATTTCAATATGTATCGCAGCGACTAGAATATTGCTTCATTTTTCAAACTTGTACGTGCCACAAATGCATAGAGATCTACTAATTATTATGAAAATTTATTCTACGTGTAGAACGTTGAGCATCGATCAAGTGCTTTGACAGTAAAATGTCAAAAAAAATGTGAACGGCTCATATACCAGTCGGTGTTTGGTAAGTTCGGTGTAAAAAAATAAGTAAAATAAAATTATAATAAATTATTGAAACCAGGCCAGGTGTGTGTGTGTGTGTGTGTGTGTGTGTGTGAAATGAAAATGTGCGAAAATTATAGAACGATCTTTAGTGTCGCTATTTTTTCGGCACGCGCGAGGGTTAGTTGCCGGTGTAAGGTTCGTTTCATTGAAGACGAAGGGAAAGTGAGTTTGCACCGCCAGAACAACGCGGTTAATTAACTCTCATTCACGACGCATTACCTCCGCATGATCGCCGCGAACGTCGACGCTCACTCGTTGCAAATCGAGGGAACAATATGTCGTGATAGCCGGGAAGCGTAAAAGCCAAGCAACACGATTATTTCACGAAGCTTCCGCACGACCCTGACCTATATTTAACGTTGACCCACTTGTACGATACTACACGCAGGAGCATAGGTAGCGTACCATTGCCAATTAAACGTCGTCCTAGAGTAAATCTGACCCACATCCGGTCGGATGCAATGTCACGTACTGTTTGACTCGGATTTATGCACATTTATGTGCATCCCGGTTGAATTGTTTCTACTTTTCCGCCACGAGAATCTAGGACGATGGGATCGACTAATCTGCTCGGATCAAGTGCATCTGGATCGATCGAATTGGATCAAGTGGATCTGGATTGTTCAATAAAAGGGCAGGACCATAAAATGTCACTTGGGATAATTATATTGATGAATCAAAGAAAAAAGATGGCTGAGATGACGGTGAAAGAGTTTCTGGAAAGAGAATGCATTAGAATGGACCTAATAACGAATATCAATGCTTGTTATTGCTTGAATGGTTTCAAAAATCCCAAAAAATTAAGAAACAGAAGAACGCGGAAGCTCAAGGAAGCCCAATTTCAATCCAATTAGTGGATTCTCTTCCTCAATCGAAGTACTGAACGCGTGCCCGCGTCTTTGAGAATCGAAGTGGTTGATAATAAGGGACTAGATATTAGAGCCAATGAATCATCGAAGACTGCGTTCGCAAATGAACGTTTGATCGAGCATTTAATTTCCGAGAAGAAGAGCGAAGTGGGTTCTCGTTCGAATGGCAAAAGGGGTCTCTTGCTCTTGCTCCGTAACAATTCGAATACTGGAACAACACCGTCTCCGGGAATAAATCCTCAGGATCCGAATATAAATTTTCATGAATAAGACATTGCCTTAGGATGATCGAAGTCGAAGCCACTCGAAGACTCGAGAGTATCGTCCCCCGTGATTCATTAGAAACCAAGCCGCGCCGGTTAACTTGAATTAAATCGGTCGCCGTGAAATAGACTACTCGGCAGCGCCGCTTCGAAATTATTTGCATAACTTTTTATATTATAGGCCGACATTACAATCGTGCTGTGTGCACGTAAACGCAACGAGTGATTTCGATCGATCCGCGCCCGCAATCTGGCCGCTATTATGGTTGGGAATTCCAGCGTGGAAAACTGGTGAAAACGCCTCCACGAGCCGGTTCGTTTCCCAGGTCGAATTTAATAAGTGTCAGTCTAAATAAGAATTAATTGTTCCACTCAAGTCGCATTGAGGCGAGCGGAGACCTCTGTTCCCCGGTCAGAACCGACTGCACAAACGTCTGGAACGTCGGTCAATACGAAATCTGGTCATTAATGACTCCGTAATTGTCCGTGACTCAGCGGCGAGCACGTCCGACAACTCGGAAGCGTTTCCAAAATTGGGACCAGCAATTAAAATGATTAACCCTCGCTTTCCTTGGACGAAACTCGCTCTTGCGTCTCTAAATAGTATGAAATCCTTCATTTCTCCGTGAGCGTGCTGTACCTCGTTGCGTTCATATAAAATGTATAATGTTTGATGGAGCATTATCGATCGAATCGAAGAGCACAGCAGAAATGGGTGAAATAATACTGGAGGATCTTCTCTTCGATTATTTCTCTGACTATTGGATACTGAAATAATCCGCGTGAAATGCGACTGGAAACCTTAGTAGTGCTCTTCAAAAAGCACCCCCGTTACTCGTTACCGCAGTACAATCAATTTGTACCGAGTTCAATAATTACATAAGGCGCGGGCTCTGTTGACTGTGCAATGAACACCGCCCGAGGAACGCGGAATATTTTTTCATTACTACGCACGACGAGCTTCAAAATATTTTCTTCTTATTTGATGCATACCTCTAAACAATTCCCTCGACCAAGAATAAACAGAAACCATTTCAAACTAGATCGTGAACGGAGAATTCTGAAGTACCATAAATGCCAGTATGACACGAGTAAAATGTTTTCGATATTTATGGAAATTTGCATACAACGCAATGTGATCGCTATTCGAACCACTAAAGGTTCGAACAGTACATATGCAGCGCTAAACTCGATTGGGATCTTTATTGTACTGCATTTGACGAATGCGACTAATGCATAAACATGCACAGTCTAGTGACGATGTCTCGTAGAAATTGTAACTAAATTCTCCTCTAGCTATCTTCTGATCGAAGTCTTTCGAATTCTACCATTTCGAATTTCTGGATAGAAAAACAGAATCGTTGGGAGACATGAAAAGGTGCATGCTTGCCAATTGATCATCACAGCTTTTGTGGTTTGCTCACCTGGTTGGCCTTGTTGATCTGTTTCTTGAGCCCCGCGAACGCCATGGTGGACCGCTCTTTCTATTCACTGGCCAAAAGAGAATCTGCAACAGAGAGCGAGTTCACGGGTTTGTGAGAAAGAAATTTTCGGAAAACAAAGGGGAAGGATTGAAATTTATGACTGGCCGGTTGGCTGCACGCCAGACCCGCTCGTCCACGGACGGATGATTTTCAATGTTATTGATCGACCACGTTTTCCAGCATCATGACTTACTTCTGATGTAATAATCACCGACACGGGCCGTAAGCGCGCCCGTAATCCTCTCGAATATCACGCAGATACACGAGCACCGTCGACACAACACCGGCATGGCAGCGCGGTGCTGCGCGACGACCGATCATCATTTCTAAAACAGCGAGCAAGGATATCGCCAATGATGTCGCCGCGAATTGCATCACACGGAGTCCCCGTTACGGGTCTCATTATTCCCGGCCGAGTCATCCTTTTTCTCCCAAGCAACGGTTCTCTGAACACACGATATACACCAAAAATAGAGTGTCGCACACGCTCGACAACGTAGAGGAATTAACCGGGGCCGACCTCCCTCTTAACAAGCTTCTTAGAACGATGACGGCGACGTATACAGCACAAATAAGGGCAAAAGTTGCACGTAAAACGGGGGTTCACCTATAATCTTTCTGTGCCGGTACGACACCTTCAACCCCCTTCGACAACACCCTCGTCAAAGACAATCCCTATCGCGAAACGTGTACGCTGGGATCGTAAGGACAACAGGACGACCTCTGACAGAATCGGAGCAACCTACAGGACCAAAAAAGTGACACTCGATATCTAAAAGCTCTTTGACATCCACCGCGGACGTACCAACTAGATTTACACTAGCAATGGTGAAATTCGGAGCGAAAGCAGAATTCTACTAATCCAAAGTTATTCATAAAAAGACAACGGGATGACCTCTAACAGAATCGGAGCAATTTACAGGACCAAAAGATTCAGACTGGATATCTTCAACATCCACCACGGACGTACCAACTAGATTTACATTAGTAGGAATGATGAAATTCAAAGGAAAGGCAGAACTCGCCTAGTTGGAAGCTATCTGGGGTATGAGGACGAAAGGGCAACCTCGAATAAAGTCAGAGGATCTCAAGAGACCAAAAATTTGCGTCTCAATCTCCAGAGGACCTCCAAGAATGGCTATGAATGTAGAAATTACTTTCGCATGAGCGAAAATATTCAAATCCTCGGAGAATTCGCCAGATTCGAAGCTGTCCGGGTTTAAAAGAAGGAAAAGCAACCTGCAAGAGTTGAGGGATCTCTAAAGATAAAACAAAAATTGCATCTCAATCTTTAACAACTACGATCGTACAACCTCATGTTCCCGAAACGAAAATGTTAACATTTCATGGGAGAGCAGAATTCCCGGGTTGGAAGCTAAAAGGTGAAAGGTGACATGAATTTGACAGGGATCTCGCAAACGTCACCGTGAATGGCAGACCCTACGATCGGGATAGTATGTTGGCACAATAACACGCGGTTCTCTGCAAATTCCTGAAGAATCGAACGCAGGTTGTCCGGATGTCGATAGGTAACCCGGGAGCGTGTTTTCACCTTGAAACGTTCAATCACTGATCGAGGCAACGAGGCGACACGGAGCTGACGAATTGTGTAACAGGCTTTGATGGACACGGTGTACCCTGGAAGGTACCCTGAGAAGATACCCTGGAAGGTTCCCCTGCGGAGCTTGCACAGCACCGGTGACAAATCGTGCGAGATCCTCAAGGATTTCCGGAGGGGATGCGAGTCGGAGAGCGAAATCGACCTTGGATCTGTGTTCTCACCTCGTGCGTGCGAACGGCAGGATTCGCGACACCCTCGCTACGTAGAGGGAGCGATGAGATGTCCGTCCAGGGAGAATACTAGCGACCAGGGTGCTCGCCGATGTACTCCAGCCGTCTACAGAGCCAGCCGCGTGGACCACGAGCACCGCGAAACACCACCGACTCGTACGTGGTCGGTTTTGCACACTGCGCCTCTTCCTCAAGGGGTAGTTTTCTAGCTGACGATCGATACCCGGCTACGAGTCAGCCTTTCCGTCTCTCTCTCCACCGCGGTCTCTCTCTCTCACTCTCCCACCATCTAGCCCTTTGCTCTCCTACTCCCCCCACCTTTGCCTCTCTCGCTCTCTCTCTCTCTCTCGTACCTCCCTCCCTCCCTCCCCAGCTCGGAACAACTCGGCTCCGACCTTCTTTCTCGTTTCTCCTTTCTTCCTTTCCTTCTTGCTCGCCAGCCACTTCCTTCTGCCTCTCGATTCAATCTTTTTTTCCGTCCCCTCTGCTCCCCTTATCAGCCCCCTTTCCCTCCATTACCGCCTACGTCCAGCGAAGTCCATCCTTCCCGATGTCCTCCCTCCTTGTCCCTCTCCCTTTCTTTCGCGAAGTCCCTCCACTTTCCCTTCTTCCCTTTCATCGCTCCCTTTCCCAGTGTATACCTGTGTGCTCATCCATCCACGCTTTCTTCGGCCCACCGACACAAAATGTCGCGTTTCTGCTAGCTCGCCCCGGTTTTTTTTACACCGTTGAAGCCCCTACGCCCCCGCAGACACCTAATTGTGTACCTTCTGATGCTAAACGTCGCCGGGGACAACCTCCGAGCGAACTCATTCGCGCGAAGATGTTCACCGAGAACGAGTCGAGACTCTGATCGTCCAGAGGAGATGTTTTTCCACGGGATTAACGGCCCCTTTGAGGGATCTGCTCGGCTTTCTGAAGAATATTGTTTTAGGAAGACAATCGAATCTTCTTGCTCCTCTCGGATAGTATAAAGGTACACAGGTAAAGATAGTATAAAGGTGCACAGATAGCAAGCTACCGAGCACCCACAAATTGCATTAAATTCGAACAACTGTCCAGTCTTATAATTATGCAGTTGATAATGTTTAAGACCAATCAATGTCTTATGCATCAATGTTTTAAAATGATATTTTCGAAGGTAGGTACTTCTTGCTGGCATATTAATCTTTTTAGTACATTAATAATTATAATATATTGAGAAAGTCTTGTAATCTTACTACTGTTTTAAATCGCACCCACTCATTTATGTCATTAATGCATAAAATCCTCAGTCTAGTTATTATAAATCATCTAGTAAGTGGAGCTTCCTAGAGATTAGATGGAACTAGCATCCTAGTCTCCTTTTTGCTGTTCAGTTTATAGATCCTCGCGATCTCTGCACAGTACACGCAATTATTCGTAGTTCTACATGTTCTCTGGGATGTCTGGATAGCAATGGCCAGTTGGAGAAAATTTGGGGAGGTTGTGGGAACAGGAGAGGTGAACAAAGTAGAGCAGTTGAACGCGAAGAATGGAATCCCAGAAATCAATTCTCTATACCTTTTCAAGGGTGAAATATTTTAATCCGTGGCTTCTACCCTCCGAGAAGCGTTCAAGTTTTCTTAGAACGTTTCAACAACCCTGTATGACGAATCGATAGTTCTATTTTATTGTCTGCAGCTGTGTATATACTGCAATATATTTTCAATGGAAATACGGAATTTGGCGTGGAAGTCGCGCTGAGGTTCGAATATTTTTATGACCCAGTTGTCGATGTTTTAGTACGGTTCAAAAATTATTGGGTTTGTCGGGTTTTCAGCCCTTGGGGAGCAGCAACCCGCTGCTCACCCTCGAAAATGAGGGAAGCGTCCGAAGGGCAGAGGGCAATAAGAAAATTCGAAATGTTAATGATGTCAAAGTAAGTTCGAAATAATACTTGATTCATTTTATTACGCTAATACCCCTGTGTAACATAAATGTTCGTAAGCTAAGAAAATAATTTTTGGCGACGCTTGAAACAGTTCGTCCGGCGTTTTCAGACATCTTTAGTCACGATGTTACTATCAACCGATATCGTTCTGTCGTTTTGTACGCCCCCCATGCGTTTGACAATGAGTGTACATCCGCTGTAGAATCCACTCCCACGCTCCGTGAAAATATTTCTAAAAATATATGCCGCTCCGGCAGGAGGCCATCAATTGGCCAAAAAGGACACGAGTTGCCGTTTCCAGATATTTACTCGAGGATAAGCAGTAACGCGGGTCTCTTTTCGTTTCCATTATTTTTCATTCGGAGCGTGACCGATTAATCGAAATGTTTTGATGTTATCAGTCGATAATGTTGCTCTGCTATCGAAATAGGTTGGTTCCCCTGTTAACCTAGTTCTTTTTATTTATTACTATTGATTCGTGACAACTAGGAACACGTTCGTTTCAAAATTATCGCGAGCAATGAAAGGACAATTTACTGCTCCGGTAATATCGATCGACATGGAAATGAAAGAAATGGGAACGGTCGAGTAAGGAGAACGTCAACGATTCGTGCTTTAATTAGATTAAGAGGGAAATTCAATAAGGTCGTAGATTTAGGTACCACGCCGGATATAGATTTCGGATAAAATTCAATGATCCCCGTTTCTTTTTCTCAAGAATTCCACAAGTGTGCACAACCATCCGTGCACATTACGCTTTCGTAATCGGGTTCATCGACGAATATTAAATTACTCCCAATTAAACTGTTATTAGCGACATATAAATGATCCCTTTACGCACGACTCCTCGTTGCACGTAACAACAAAAAGAAAAAGTGGCAGAGAGAAATACACGCGCCGTACGATAAAAATGATAATTTCTTTGAATTATGCACGTTTCGTTATGTGCATCGATGCACCGAAATTTGAAATTACGATAGCGATAGCAATAGCATACGACCAATCACCGATGCGTCTGTGCATCGACTAACAATAAACATGGCGTCTTTCCGATATTTGTTTCAATCTAATATACACTGTTTATTCTGCGATTCTAATATTAAAACAAATGCATCGGCTTACCGTGTGTAGGGGACAATCGAAAAATCGACGAGCATGCCAGTCAAGTGTACCAACTAATCAATCAGACTTACTCATATAACACCAATCGATTGAAAACCAACTAATTCAAACATTTCTCGGGCCGATTAATTAACTACGACGCTTACAATTGAATTAACAAATTGTAGTTTACGTTAATGCACTCACCGCACTAAAATTTAGTGAGAACAGCACAATATTTCGGAGAAGAATCAAGCTAACCCCCTGCCACGGGTTTGACACAGACGACAGCTGTTTCAAGTTTCCATTTGCGACGATAGATAGCTCTCGTAACTACTCGTTGTGGCGGCTAATTTGAATATTTTATAACATCCATTTCGATTAATCGATAACGATAAATAAATTTTAAGACACGTCAAACATTTAGAAATTTTTTCGTTCGTGTCTAAAGAAGTAATTGATATCCTCTTTGTAATATTTACGATACTTTGCAAGGAATGCGCCAATACGTTTACGATCGCATTTTACAGTAACCGAACTGCGTTTTTGTTCGAAAAAATTCTGTACATTCTAACAATTCTACAGAATTTGAAAATATTCTGCTATTGCTATTCCTTTGAAAATGATTTCATAAAGGAAAGCCTCCTCTTTACAACCACCCTTGAAAAATTAATATACGATTTTTCGTTTCCGTTGTATGGCACTCTGAATGCAAAATCTGCTAATGCTAATTTAAATAACTAACATCAATAAATCGATTTTTATGTAATCGATACAATAGGGAACTAATATATACATTGTTGGTAACATAGAAGTCTGTATCCTCATAAAAAAGACAGCGGGAAACGTTATAATTAAATATTATAAATTATAGATATAGTATATATATATATGTGTGTGTACTACATCTATAATTTATAATATTAGTACATATACATTTATTGTAATCTATTACAAGTTGATGTGTGTGACGACTATACATCAGTTCAATGAAAAATTCAATTGTTCATTGCAATCGATAATGAAAAATTGATGACATATAGCGATGCTTTATTATGATTATATATATACTGGTTACAACAAATATTTACATACACTCACTTTCCTTAACTTTACGAAGTTGTATCCTTATATTATAACAGTTTGTGTAAGTGCTTACTATCTTTTAATTGCAGTATTTGTTATGCAATATAATATAAATGTTACATGATTTATCATTACAGAGTGTATATTTACAAGTATACTATAGAGCCCTAATAACAATAGGATTTATCAAGTGGTTGCTACTCGTACACGTTGAAAACAATTTTCGCTAAAAAAAATAAGTTCGAAATGACATTAGTTTCCTTTCTCTTTTTTATTATCAACATTATTAGTACAGTGAAACAGCTAATATTATACAATAAAATAGTGCCGTTTTACAGTAGATCGCTGTAAAGCTTTTTTTTACACGTAGTATAGCGTTTGACTGAATAGATTCGTCCTTTCTTTCTTTTCAGTTCAACTTGCTCCTTTTTCATAGGGTTATATAAAACTTGAGTTGTTTATCTATTGCTGGATTAAGAGTTGACATCATTTGATTAAACTGGTTCTCTCCAACTATACCTCTTAATGTAAGTAACTGTAACACAAATATGGTATAATATATATATATATATCGAATAATAGAATTATCCACAGAAAAAAGCTTAAATTTTACCTGATTTTGAAATGTATCTTTTAATGATATTGAGGTGATAACATCTCCAAGGGCTAATCTTCTCTTCCGCTGTTCATGTCCGTTGCCGTAGTCTTCATCCACATGTTCCGATAAGTTGGATTGTCCACTAATTGTTAAAGAGCTAAGAATTGAAATAATGTCTCATCTTCGCTAGATCGTCTATCATACAGGATGAGTCAATACAGATTTTGTTACATTTCACAGACTACCATACAGCATTGCAAAAAATACATTGACCTTGAAGAAACTCAAAGCTGTCTCGATATCTCCGAGAATATAAGATATAAAAAAACGGAATTACATCGGCCTGATAATTAATTTCAAACATTTCTGAATACAATCGATAAGAAAGCAGCCGTTCTAGATACTAGGCTCTTATTGACTCACCCTGTATGATTACCAAGCGTAATTCTGGCCAACTTACTCAATACCGAATCCTATGTAGTCATATTCTAAGTTATCCAATTTTGTTAGATCGTTAAGGGTCTCGACAATGTTAGATATTATCTGTGGGAAATGTTCAAGCACACTCGGAGGACTGTTCGCCCCAAGAAGCGAACAAAGTGCGAGTGCTAATAATTTGCGTCTCTCTGGCTGGAAGACGACTTGCATTTGATTAACCCATACACGTATGATCTTCCCAAGAACCTCCTCTTCGCGCGTTTCGTTTACGCCTATCTTTCTGGTTAATTCGCTTATTACCTAATCCAACAGTTTCATTGATTACAATCAAATACATTTCGAAAGATAACAACATTGGACGTATATAAAAGTTTACCTGTATAAAAATATCTTTATAAAACCACAAAACTCTTGCCACGATTATTAGACATATTATCATCACTTGTATAGAGTCCTCTTCCCTGTACACGTTCCTACCAAAATCAAATGATTTCATGCAATTAATTTGTTATTGTTGTGTTTTTCCCTCGCGTCTCTCATCTCTCTATACTCACTCGAATACAGTCACCAAAGCAGGCTTAATTATTTCTGCACCTTGTCGAGCCGCTGCGCACATGAACCCTTCGAATACCATAAGAACCATGTATACTCCTTCCGATCTCAAGTCGCTCATGATCGATCTAAGAGTTTCGACTACCAGTGCCCCTCTTTGACTTAAAAATTCTTGTGGACTTAGTACTACGTATGCTTCAACTATGTCCAAACATGATTCTAGATTCTCCCCGGATTGATCTGTAAAAATATTCACAGTCGTACAATATTCTGAGCGTGAATTTGAAAAGAACAAACAGAAATATTTACTCACCTAACAATGCACATAGATTCTTAGCCAAATCCATTATGGCTGGTGTCGGTGCAGGTGTATTCTCCAGTAAAGCTGACCATAATCGTAATCCGTCTTCTAACAAATAAACATGTTCGTCTTGATTGACGTCGCAACTGAACGCGACTACACCTATCACCAGCGGTTGTAGTATAACACTTTCAGGACCTAAAGCCTGTTTTTGATAAGGATATTAATACAAGTAAGTCGAAACGTTGAGCAGAATCGGTGAAAGAATTCAAGAGCGTGTACCACCTTCTCCAAATGTACAAGTGCTGTGATGATAGCACATCTCAGCATAGTATGTTGATCAGATTGTTGCCAGAGAATTGGTAAATATGAATTAAGAACCCCAATGTATGGGTTTATTTCACTGCCCACACGTTCGATTATGAATGATAACACATACAAAACACGCATCTAGACAAACAATAATGTGTTACATTCGTTAAACGTAATTTTTGTCGGCGATGCATCTTCATACCTTAGTATCGCACTCCGTTACTTCTTTCAAGAGAGAAAACAATAATGTACACGCTGTTTCCAAATAAGGAGAAAACTCTTCTGGGTTAAATTGAAAATCGTCTATTACAAGTTTCAAGGCATCGCTAGCTGCCAAACGGACCCCCAAATCATCTTCTGAGCTTAGAACTTCGACCATAAGTTCGTACACCTTTGGTCTTAATGCTCTGCTTAGTTTGATACCTACGATATTAATTAGACGTTTATATCCGATGGAAATTTCTTGCACACCTCTAGTAATAATTGACGAATTTACTTACTCGACCACCGTCCAATAAGCCAGCATACTCGTCTTCTAATAATTCTATAATTGTTATTCCGAATCTTTAGCTCTTCTATCAAAGTGGTTGAGAACCATTGATCGAAATTTACCTAAACCATGAAAACACTTTGAAATCTCATTCAAAATTAGCAATTATCTATTGAAACACATCTTTCGTCGTCGTACCTCGTCATATAAATGAAAGGCAGCCAGACCAACAGCATTATACACTGCATCTTTTAATAAAATGGCATGTAAATTGTTTGGATCGACTGGTTGGTGGTGCCTTTGCATTAAATTGACCAAAACTGGTGCAAGAATCTCGCTAAACTGACGGATAATATTGGAAAACACGGATTCCGAACATGGCTAAAAATAGAATATTGATCATAAAATAACTGAATATCTAATACATTGTATCATTAGCGTTATAAGTGAGTATCGGATTGCAAATGATTTGAGCATTTACCCTTAAACTGTATTTTGATACTTCTCCGACTTCATCGAAAACTGAAATCAATGTTGTAAAGAATTATTAGCGATCGTTAAAGATCTATATACGTACGAACTCGTAAATAAATACTTACAGTAGTTTTCTGGATCTGTATCCCATAACTCTAAATCAGCAGGAGTTAAGAGGAAATAATGCGTGACAAGTTTCGAGCAGATTTCTGTCAATGTTTCAGGGGTAAAAAGGTCTTGCCTCAATTTGAACCGTCCACGCGGTTCCAAGTCCCTTCTCTTATAGAATCTTAGAGGTGAATATGGCATTAATACACGTTTTAACAAATTTAAACATTGAAGAGTAAATCTCTCGAAAGTTAAATTTTGACCGGCATCTGTAAAACAGTAAAATACAGAAAACTTTACGGAGGTTGGCATCAGTTCAACCTGGCCATATGACCAATGCGTTTCGTGGACCCCTATCAACACTTTAACCAAGAGAATTGTAAATTTGTCGCACGCCTCCAGTTGTACTCCCCTCGAAATTAAGGTCTTTCCTAGAATTAGAGACATAATCAAATCAACTGAATTTTTACTCGCGTTGCATGGATCGTATCAGAAACAAAATATACTAACGACACTCGAGACAGGTTTGCGCACGTTCGAAAACAACTTCTAAGAATAATGTAGCTTCTTGCGGTATGGAACCAGTTTCGAACCCATGTAAAATAAGTTTTCTAAGTATTCGTAATAAAAGTAACGCTTTCTCTAAAGCTTCCTGTATCTGATTCGTGTCTGCTCCGTTCGATGCCAGTATGAAAAATGATTCGGTATAAGTGTTCCACAAATTCAAAATAAAACTGAACACATTAGCGGTTAGTTCTATGAAGAGTCGTCTGTCCGGTGCCAAACATTTAGAAGCTAAAGCCTTAATAACATGATGTAATGTTAACAGTGCCCTGTGCTGGGCCAACGGATTCTGTCCTCTTACAACATCCAGTAACGTTGGAATTAATGTACCCCATTCTCTAGGACAATCGTATCTGTAAAACATCAATCCATTTAATTGTTTGCTTCGCCGGAAGAAGGAATAACTAATTCGCCTAACAAATTGTTACCTTGCAATTTTAGCAATAAGAGCTGCCAATTGTACAGCTAATTGATTTACAGGTTCTTCAAAATTTGATATTAAACATTGCCTAAGGAATTCTTTCTCATCCTCTGCAATCGCACTGAAATAATAACAACATATGTTATTCAATCCCATAATTAAATAGTTCAATACAATACGAATGACTAAAATAATACTTACTTTGGTGCATTCTTTCTCCAATATCTATCAATGCCATTCTTAAAACACAAAATTGCCATCCATCTAATATTAACAGTCAAGGAATGATTAGAGAATACGTTCTGAAAAAAACAGTTTTATTAATTTTATGTTTGTTATGCTTTATATAATATTAGCATATAAAAATTACATAATACTAATGTTTTTGTTATACATATATAGTTGAACCTCAGCGAGTTAATCCTTGTAACTCAAAGATTTTAGCTGTTCCCTTGAGATTTTAGGTATTATTGGGAGCTGAAAAGAAGTTTCCTCAGTCAGCAAAGGGACAAGGAAACTCTCTCGCTTGGCACACCAATCTCCACTATCGATGCTTCCGTAGTCCCAAAGTTAAGGCTTCAACAGCACACGCTACGTAGTATGTGTAACTGCTTAGCCAATATTTTGCTAGAGTCTAAAATACGTGTGACTTGGGCATGCCTTTCCCGCATTCCTTCTAAGAGATTTCTTTTCAGCTCCTAATAATACTGAGGTTCAACCGTACATATTCCATGATACGTTCTGCAATATTAATACAATCATGGTTTATGCCGTATGCACGGTAAGCATACAATTTCCACTGAGTTATTTACATGAACGACTTACAAATAATGTAGTATAGAACCCTCTTTCAGTTTCCCACTGTTCTAATGTTTGCTCAGCAGGCTTTAAAACATTTGGATCTTGGCTACCTGCTTGTTGAAGCACTTCTATCACTGAGGCATCCATATCTTTCTACTACACAAATAATATACCATGAAATCATTTAAACAAACGACCAGAAACTTACAATCTATTCTTATACTAAACCTAAACAACCACACTTCGCTCGCATTGCTTTAAAAACTGCCCTACATTATTAACAAACATGTGTTAAAGATACTTGCTTTCGTTAACGTGTAACCCTAACACGAAGTTTGAAAAAGTATTTTCGCGGTACATCTGCGTGTTACGAAGACCGCAGAGAATCGAATATTTCCTGTTGTTATACTACTTCTGTTTAAGAAACGTTCGTTTCCCTTGTTCCGGGTGATCAGTCCCTAACCTATAAAGAAATACGTTGTACATGCCGAAATATTACCTCGCTTATACCAGGGTTCGTAGAATTATTTTGGGTAAACTCCATTTATCACAAATATCTATATATTAAATCGATACATAACGAAAATTATCGAAGACACACTACATCAAAATGTCACACACGCCCGCAAGTCGGCATTTCAGAACGCTGCCTCCCTCTTCTGTCTTTCGATTTCTATAAAATTCAGTGGTAACAGTTGCAGTATTCCCTTCGTAGCGTCGCGCAATTCAACTGATAGAGCACGACATTATGGAGGACGGACAACAGTTTCCCTTCGACCTGATTAGCTAACGGCTCGCCGCTGCTATAGTGCTGCCATCGTGAAAAAATGTCATTGAGCATTCTCACGGAGGCGAAACTCCCGCGTTTTTCGATTCTCAATTTCCAGTGCACATGCGTCCATAAATAGTCCATGAATATTCTTTAATATTGTATAAGAACTGCAGAGAGGATACTGAGAACGGTTACGAACTTATAAATTTATTACGAATTGGCATCTAGTTCGAATACAGATGACTTGGTGCGATTTTAGAATGGCGCTAAATTCAAATTGTACGACCGATGCAATGACAAAAGATTGTTAAACTGATAATGTAGCTATTGATTTTTATGGGACACGACGCTTATAAACAATTGGTAGTGTTCATCATTGTTACCATTGTTAAACGCTCGTTATATAATTGTAAAGAGCCACTTAGAATAATTATCAATAATAATTAAAATTGAATCCTCTGTCTCTCATTGCTTCTTCTTTTTTTCTGAAGACCTGCGCATTTCTGGATGCGCGAGAGAATAATGGGGATGGAAAACACGTCGCGATAAAAATCGCGAAACGCGACACTGTGGAGGTAACACTGTATTGTCATATTCTGAATTTGAATTGTATATATATCTACTTTATATACATTCACTCAACAGCTATGTTGTTACCTATTATATCGAACTTTGTGTATTCAATAATAAAGCCGTCGACTTAACGATTTACTTCATTAAAACCTATTAATTTCTGTTTAATTTTTTTACGAACAATACAGAAAAATGAACGGTTTATTTAAAAGAAAATCACGTATGAAGTAGTCCGAATACAGTAGTTTCATATTTATGAGTTTCATATATCTCAGTTTGTTTTTCTGTATAATGTAATTGTGCGATGTATTAGAGAAGTAATTGAATTTATGGAAATGTAATCATGTAATCTAACGATTGTAGGCAAACGTGTGGAATAAGTATAACTTGTTAACACATCGGCACGGAGCATTGTATTTTTAGTTACGTTGAATATTCAATAGTCGCTTAAATAATTTTTAGATGTTACTATTAATAAAGCGATGACCAGATTATTTATTTTTATTTTTAGTTTAAAATTTCATTTCATTTGAAACGGATATCCGGTGCGCGCACTCTAGCGACCACACGACCAGACGGATCGACCACTTTCTTTCCGTTCATGGCTCTCGGGACTGTTTCATAGTTGTCACGATGAAGGTACGAATCCGTGAATATTTCGAGCATCTTAGAAAAATTACGAACAAGTAAACATAAGATTTGTACAGTAGATAACTCTGTGTAATTTTTCATATACATATTTCCGAAATTATTCCATTAGTCGCAGTTTTACGTGTACATGTTCTGCCAGAGGACAGCAATTCGAAACATGTAATTCTGTTTCACTTAACTGTGATACCTGTATCGAGTTTAACTGTTGAAACTGATAATAAATAAAACCTAGGACATTAATATGATCATAGAAAAAAAATAATTAATATATTATTTAATTGTCATTAATATATCGTAGCGCTCGTTAACCTCAAAAAAGATCACTGACGTTATCTTTTATTTTGCAATCTAATGTTTACATTTTCTATCTTTCAGCTGAACGTATCCTATCCAGCGACAGGATGTCAGAAACTGTTCGAAATTTCAGATGAGCATAAGCTCAGAATATTTTTCGAAAGGCGCATGGGCGCTGAAGTGGAAGCTGATGCCCTAGGTGATGAATGGAAAGGATACGTTGTCCGCATTTCTGGTGGCAATGATAAACAAGGCTTTCCTATGAAACAGGGTGTCCTGACCAATGGTAAACTATCAGAATCATTATTTTGTTATTGTCGCAGCCATAATGCTCGGACTTGTTATAATTTTGTACAACCGTGAACAGGACGTGTCCGTTTACTGCTTTCAAAGGGACAATCCTGCTACAGACCAAGGCGTGACGGGGAACGTAAACGTAAATCCGTGCGCGGATGTGTGGTTGATGCCAATTTGTCTGTGCTTGCGCTGGTTATTGTCAAGAAAGGAGAAAAGGTATTAATTAATTGCTATTAGAATTGTTACGAACAGAACTTTACCCATGTTGTTCAGGGTGTATCTAAGAACTTTGTTATTGTGTCTTAAGATACTATCGTATACATGGGAGATCAAATTTCGTTTGAGATTTGAGAGGGAGTATACGTTACTTTGTACTTTTTCTCAGTGTACGAACGAGACATTGTAAACATTTCTTTTTAAGAATATTTTTTTTATGTAAATTAACTCAACTTTTCTTGTAGGAAATCCCGGGTCTGACTGACACCCATGTGCCACGTCGTTTAGGTCCTAAAAGAGCGAGCAAGATTCGCAAACTCTTTAATTTGGCAAAAGAAGACGATGTGCGTCAATTCGTTGTAAAAAGGCCGATTCAGAAGGAAGGCAAGAAGGAACGCTTTAAGGCACCTAAAATTCAACGTCTCATTACTCCACTTACTTTACAGGTATATATTATCTCAATTATAGTTCCACCAAAATTGTTGAAGTTATAGTATATTAACTGAATTTCTGTTGTTTCCACAGCGTAAGCGACATAGGCTAGCACTGAAGAAGAGGCGTTGTTTGGCTCGCAAACAGCAAGCAGCTGACTACGCAAAATTGTTAGCACAGAGGCAAAAGGAAGCAAAGAACAAACGCCAGGAAGAATTGAAACGAAGGCGTAGCGCTTCCATGCGGGACTCCAAATCGTCCAATCAGTCGGCGCCCACCCAAAAATAAAATGACTGCAGTGTTGTATTTACAATTTAATAAAAATACTTTCACCTATTTGTATTCGTTTTCTTCCTTTGTCGTTAAATTATGATAGAAGTGTTTGAAATCTCCAATTAATTTTAATAGCGCGTAAAATTAGCTTCAAATTCATTTCATTTCGTATCATTAGCTTGACTTCCCTCAGCTATAAGAATTATACTGAGATTAACGTTTTTGCTCCTATTTCATATGTCAAATCCATTACCTGTTGATAACCGGTAATAATAATCCACTGCGATATAAATAGGCCTCAGTTTAACAACAGATTCAACTGTCGGTATTTCAGATCGTGAGACACGAAACCCCATAAGATGATTGGTCTACTCCTATACCTCGTCTGTGGTTACATGAAAACGCTCCTTTCTCCAAAAGAAACACACGTGTACACCTAACCAATTATCAAAACATTCGACAGAAGTGGTTAAGATGCATATGCAATTTATGTTGAAAAATTGGGCTTGAAACCTATATAGAATATTGAATTGTATGAAAATAAATATTATATAACTGTTATTACAAAATACAAGTACATTACAATAAAGGTAGGTGACGTTTCTTCATGTTATCGTCTTTATTTTTATGTCATTCTTTCTATCGCTCTATTCACGATATCTATAATTTTAATTAATCTATCGACGAATCAACATATACAGCTATAAAATTACGTTCTTTCTTTTTAGATAAAATGGCGAAGTCAGGGGTTGGGAATAAACCTCCTCGCAAGGAGGGATTTAATCGTTCTAAACATAGCATGAACCCGGACCGACCAACAGAAGGATTGAAGGGTGTCGCGAAAGTACGATCGAGAGCAACGATTAAAAGGTTGCAAATGTACCGTAACCAAAAGCCGAAGCGCGATCGTACTGGAAAAATAATTAGCCCGGCTCCGTTCCAAGGATGGCAGCCTTCTGGTACTATGTCTCGTGTAGAACCTTCGCAGAGATGGTTCGGTAATTCAAGAGTAATATCCCAAAATGCCTTACAAAAGTTTCAAGATGAACTAGGGAAAGCTATGAAAGATCCTTATAATGTTATTATGAAGCCTACGCAATTGCCAGTAACTCTTCTCCAACAGAAAGCAGTGAATGCGAGAGTACATTTATTAGACACAGAAAGTTTTGAAAGTGTTTTCGGCCCGAAGAAACTAAGGAAAAGACCTAATTTAACAATATCATCTTACAACGAATTACAGAAATTAGCAGAGGAAAAAGAGGAGACATACAACAAAGAGAAAGACACGAAGGACATAGATCTCGTGCGTCCTGATACTGGCATGAAAGATGCGCAAAGAGACTGGGTGATGGCAGCTGGACAGAGTAGAAGGATTTGGAATGAATTGTATAAGGTCATAGATTCGTCCGATGTTATCTTACAGGTCCTAGACGCCAGAGATCCTTTAGGAACCAGATCTCCTCCAGTAGAAAAATTCCTCAAGGAAGAAAAGCCTCACAAGCATTTAATGTTTATTTTAAACAAAGTAGACCTTGTACCGACTTGGGTCACGCAAAGATGGGTTGCGATTTTGAGCGCTGAATACCCGACAATAGCATTCCATGCTTCGATGACTCACCCATTCGGCAAAGGTTCATTAATAAATCTGTTGAGGCAATTTGCAAAATTACACATAGACAAGAAACAAATCAGTGTAGGTTTCATAGGGTATCCCAACACGGGAAAAAGCTCGATTATAAATACTTTAAGATCAAAGAAAGTATGTAGTGTTGCACCAATAGCGGGTGAAACGAAAGTATGGCAATATATTACTCTGATGCGCCGTATTTATTTAATAGATTGTCCAGGTGTAGTGTATCCATCAGCAGAAACTGATACAGAGAAAGTTTTAAAGGGTGTAGTAAGAGTTGAACTTGTTCAGGACCCAGACGATTATGTTTCAGATGTATTGTCGCGGGTAAAGCCCGAATATATACAGAAAACCTATAAAATAACAGAATGGAGCGATCATATAGACTTTCTGGAGAAATTAGCTCGTAAAAGCGGAAAATTATTGAAGAAAGGGGAACCGGATATTGCTATAGTTTCGCGGATGGTTTTAAACGATTGGCAACGTGGTAAATTACCATTCTATGTACCACCTCCTGGGTTTGAAGAACCCTTATCGAGGACGACAACCAGTAACGAATCGTCTACAGAAAAGAACGATACTCAAGAAGAAAATGGCGGTGTTGATGCAACAGAAACAGAAAATGAAGAGGCGGGTGATCGACCGAAGCTCGATTTAGTTGTGACACAAGATTTTAGAAAAATTCGAGTTGGTTTGCCGTATTCGAGGGATGATCTTAAAAATGATTTATATAGCGCGAATACCGAAGAAAATAGCTCCATTGTGTCCATGGATGACAATGATGCTGACGAAAGTCAGGAAAAATCTACTATAGAGTTTGAAGAAGAAGAAGAAGGATCGAAGGAGAAAGAAGAAAGCAATAACAATTCAGAGGATGAAGATGAAGAAGTAGATAACGATTATTGTGATGGAGAACTTCGTCTTCCTTTAGAAAAAGACACCTTACTGCAAAACGCATATGAAACAGTAGAAAATGAGTATGATTCCAGCGATAGTGAGATGCTTGATACGAAGGCTAAATCGGGCAGCGGTGCATTCAAAGTTTCTACTGTATCTACTGCAACTGAGAAACTAACAGAGGCGAAGAAAAAATTAACAAGTAAACAGCGGCGAGCTATAGATAGAGCTAACAAACGGAAAAAGATTGGTAGCAACTTCTACGAGGTTACTAATGTTAAAAATAGAAATAGAAATAGAAGGGTTCCTAAAGTTAAGAGAAAATAATTTATAGGTGATTAGGATACATTAAGGAAATTTACAATAGTGTATTTAATTTTGTTCTTCTGGTCTTGGTTTTCTTTGACCGATTTGTATAAAAGTATGATCATTTATTGAATGCTTCAAAAGAATATGTATTTTACACAATAAATAAATTTATGAAAACAAATGGATATTTCGAAATTTTTGAAATTGCGATTCACGTGGATATGAACATAGTCGAATATGATATAGTTCCTCTTTGATACTGCAGAGGTCTATTGTGTTTGACATTCGTTTCACATTGTATATAAATTATACGTATGTATGTGCGTTTCTGAAATGTTTTAGAAAATGTGCACACAACGAAATTTTATATTTTTTATGTGACAGTATATTTTTCTATTTAAATGGAATAAACTTTACTTGTTGATGGTTATATAAAAGCCTCAAGACGGCATCGCAAAGGTATTTAAAGAAACAATTAAGCTTAACCTATTGATATAGTATAAACGTAAATATGTCGTGAAGATGTAAATATATTATGAAATCACGATAATCGTGACTTTTAATAACACAATGGTAAAAACATTTTCAGAAGTGACTTTAACTCATTCAAAATGAGGAGTCGTAGCAATTCCGGTGTCCGTTTGGATTATTACCAACGAATTGTACATAAAATAATTATGGACCATCAAAATGCAGTCACAGGTCTTTTCCCTGCAAGTCCTGGAAACGATCATGCCTGGGTGCGTGACAATATATATTGTATTCTCGCTGTATGGGGCCTTTCGATGGCATATAAAAAGATAGCTGACGCAGATGAAGATAGAGCTAAAACATACGAATTAGAACAGAGCTGCGTAAAGTTAATGAGAGGTCTGTTGATGGCAATGATGCAGCAGAAGGAAAAAGTTGAAAAGTTTAAGTCCACTCAGAATCCACATGATGCTATACATGCCAAATATAGTTCTGTTACTGGACAAAGCGTTGTAGGCGATACGGAATGGGGACATCTTCAAATCGATGCCATTTCTCTTTATTTACTAGTTTTAGCACAAATGACAGCTTCCGGTTTACAAATTGTTTTCAATTTAGATGAGGTAAATAGGGATTCAATCCTTTTGCACTGTAACATGATTACTAGAAATGTGCGAGAATAAGAAAATGTCAAGTAGCCGATGGTAGGGACTCAGAAATAATCCTGATACACTCTYCCCAACCAGCCATTTTCTGGTTCTCGCATAAGTCTAATGATTACTATAAATTTCTGTAATCCTTCTTCAGGTAGCATTTATTCAGAATCTAGTATTTTATATTGAGTCGGCTTATTGCACTCCTGACTATGGAATTTGGGAGAGAGGAGATAAAACAAATCATGGTTTACCTGAACTAAATGCTAGCAGTATTGGAATGGCTAAGGCAGCAATGGAAGCAATGAATGAACTAGATTTGTTCGGCGCAAGAGGTGGAGCAACCTCTGTAATTCATGTATTAGCTGACGAAGCACAAAAATGTCAGGCAGTTTTACAGTCCATGTTACCGCGTGAATCGAACTCCAAAGAATTGGACAGTGGATTGTTACCTGTTATAAGTTTCCCAGCATTTGCTGTGGATGAACCTAATCTAATTCAATTAACAAGAGACGCTATCACTAGGAAACTGCAAGGCCGTTACGGCTGTAAAAGATTTTTAAGAGATGGATATAAAACTGCAAAGGAGGATCCCAACAGGTGGATAAAACAAATTAAGAAATATTTAATACAATAATTTTCTCGGACTTTTTTAATTTATTGTGTTTGTAACAGGCTTTATTATGAACCATGGGAGCTGCGTATGTTTGAAAACATAGAATGCGAATGGCCTCTATTCTTCTGTTATTTAATCGTGGATTACTGCTTCCAAGGAAATAAAGAGGCAGTAGAGGATTACACAAAGCTGTTAGAAGATATAATGATCAAGGGTGATGATGGAATCAAATTAGTACCTGAATTATACTCTGTGGAAGCTGGGAATGTGTCGGCAGAATACGCTGAACCGGGTAGTCAAAAACGAATCGCGTTAGGTAGATGTCCATTTATGTGGGCTCAATCTCTTTACATATTAGGGAAATTACTGCAAGAAGTAAGTACGCGGACGCAGGAAACCTATATTAATAGAAACTAAATTTGTCTTCTTCGATAATAGGGTTTCCTAGCTGTGGGAGAGTTAGACCCATTAAACAGACGTCTATGTAGCGAAAAGAAACCGGATGTTGTGGTGCAAGTTGTAATACTGGCGGAGGATGCAGAAATTAGAGAAAAAATCGCTCAACACGACATCCACGTGCAAACGATTGCGGAGGTGGCTCCTATAGAAGTGCAGCCTGCAAAAGTACTCAGTCATTTGTATACTTATTTAGGTATGCTAAAATTGTAATATTTTTATGTTGCATAGTATTCCATTTTCTTTTCTTATGCAAATGAAAATTGCTTGTTTGTAGGCCGAAATAAGAAATTAGGTTTGTCCGGGCGTAAATCAAGAGACGTCGGAATTTTGAGCACCAGTAAATTATATTCGCTGAACGATAAAATATTTGCGTTCACGCCGCAGGTAAGTATCGGCACATACTCATCAACTCGTCAGCTCTTCTATACTTTTCTTTCTTTTCTTATGTTGCCTCTTGTTCTTGCATCGAACATTAGTTGACAGACTTGACCCGCTTCTACATCGCATCGGACTATGAGCTCATGATTGACATATTCAAAGGCGAAATTAATTTCTTGAAGTCTAGCTGGCAGAACATGTTAGGCCGTCCTCTTGTGGTCATGCCCCTCAAGAACATTCATCTAGGTACAGTAATTCAATGTTTAAGAACCATAATTTTCATCTGTGTTACTTCTTCTTGGACGCATGGGAGAAGCGATCGCGCTGGAATGTTCAGAATATTAAGCTTACCGAGTAACAGAGATCAAATCTATGGTTTTTAAATAAAAGATGATTTTTTTTTCTGGAACTCGACCTGTTCATTTATTGAAATTTATTATGTAAATACATACTATCTAAAGAATATCTAACATGTCTGCCTGCATGCGTGCATCTGTTTTCTTTCCGTTTTAAATTTTGCTTAGTGGATATGGAATGTCTCGATGTGAATCTCAAAATCGGCTGATCTTAGTATTTCACTAGCTATCGAATCTCATCCCGTGATTACATACCCATGTGTTGTCAATATCATCATATTTGTCATGAGCCAAATCAGTTAATGTGTTAAAGTATCTCAACGGAAACACAAATGCGATTGAAATGAAGGGAAGAAAGAAAGCGAAACAATTTCTTGAGGAGAGGGACTCTGTTTCGCTCTCTGAGAATATCCGATCTAACAAGTCTGTGGAGACAGCTTATGTTATGCTATGGTGTGTGCGTTTGTTGCATGTCTTAGAACTTTGACGCGGAGGAGTACTACACGACAAACGATGCAGCCCTCCTTGCCAACAATTTTACCACGAATATGGCATTCCTCACCATCAACTGGAAGCAAATGCTCGGCAGGCCAACTATAACACTTGTCGCTACTCATAATCATCTAGGTATGCCATAGGCAGCTTTAGATCATCATTCCGGATAATACGTACTTAATCAGAACGTGCTAATAAATCGGATAAGATTATCTCATAAGTAGAACCAAGAAATAACATAAAATATATTGCTTTTTTTTTGTTCTTCCGACAAACAAACTCGATTCACAATTGTTTTTTTACATACTTTGTGATTTTCAGATCAGGGAAAGATACCGTTGGCAATGATAACTACTATGAAAAAACTAAAGAGCGGCTATATTAATGGTACGCGAGTTTCGTTGGGGAACATGAATGATTTCTTGAGTACTTCCTGCATCACAAATTTAAGTTTCTTAGGAAGTTCCGAGGATGGGAAACCGGACAAATTGAATCCACAGGTAAAACAGATTGTTGAAAGAGATAAGTATAAGTGAACGATGTCTAAACATACTTTCCCGTTGCGTTTGATTAGGTCCAGCAATATTTGGAGGAACATTTGATGCGCGCATTCCCACATCGCACCGGTCTTCTTAACAGGCCGGTAGTTAAAAGCGCAAAGAACTTAAAACGTAAAATGTCGGTGAAAGGTGCTATAAAGAAAACAAGATCGATTGCCGTGGAACGTGAGTCACGCTTAATAAAACATTAGAATTAATTTCATGAACTATTTAAATTCTTAGAGATCCGATTGCATGTTCTATAAAAGTGGATGCTAAGTGTTTGCGCAATATATCCCTACAGCTATGATTCCTACCATCCTCCAAGAATGTAAGTGTAACTAACTAATCGTAACTAATCACCCAAAAAGTGAACTTACCAGAGACAGAGATTAACAAGAAATTCGAGAGTCCGGTTAATTCGATCGTTGAATGTAATTTGCAAAAATCGAACTATGATTTGTAGCTGAAATTCTTGGAATGGCAGGGGAGGAACGAAGGCCTTCAGCTATTTTAAATACGAATCCGTTTATTGAAGTGACAGATACAGCATTATCTCCTAATTCCACACAATCAGCTCCCATTGACCGTACACCGTCACCCACCGATGAGATTTTGTCTTGGGCGAACAGCACAAGGCTACACAGACACAGAGCCTTAGGTGACACTCAGTATGCGGACACAGAAGTTGAAGAGTTATTATCTATGCTCAGAGAAACTGAAAGCTTGGAGGAACAAGGAGACATCCTACAGTTTCTCGTAAGTTGTTATTGCTAAATCTCTGAAACCCAAATAGTTTCACTTTAAATAATTATCAATTCGAATGCTTAGGTGGATTCGCAAGGTCTATACTTCAACACTGGTATGTTGGAGGAAGGCCATCCTGTTTTAATTAAAGATCTACTGAAAGATCTTTACGAGAAAGCTTGTCAACAAAAGATGTGGGGAATAGTACGTCACACAGCTGGAATGTTAGGAAAAAGGGTTGAGGATTTAGCTAAAGCGGTCACGGATTTGTTGGTCCGACAAAAACAAGTTACAGTCGGAATGCCACCCACCAATGAGCATACCATTATAGCGCCATTGCCTGAAAACGAGTTACGAGTATTAATCCATCAGGCATACGGAGACGACGAATCTACTGCTATGTTAACGCAGGAATTACTTGTTTACCTAGCAATGTTTATTAGAACAGAGCCGCAACTATTTCACGAAATGCTCAGGCTTCGAGTAGGTTTAATTATCCAAGTGATGGCCACCGAATTATCCAGGACTCTAATATGCACCGGAGAAGAAGCATCGGAACATCTGTTGAACTTATCGCCGTTCGAAATGAAAAATCTTTTGCATCACATTATGAGCGGCAAAGAGTTCGCAATAAGTAGCGGTATGTTTTTTCTTTCACATTACTAGATTCTCCGAATAATAATTAATCCAAGAAAAATTGATTTGTGCACTTAGTCGGCCGAGGTAATTTCTCCGTTATCAGCTGCAAGTCTAGCAGAGTCAGCAAGGTAATAATTGTAAAAATGATAAAATAATTCTCGTGTTCTATAGTTCATGATCTCGTTGTTGCATTGATCCAGAAATCACAAATTGGAGGTTTCTTGAGTGCTGATCAGACCGATGGCAGTGAAACTGAGCCAGACAGGCAGGGTCAATGGTTACGACGACGAAGACTAGACGGGGCATTGAACAGAGTGCCAAGAGATTTTTATCCTCGTGTATGGCAAGTTCTCGAACGTGTAAGTATCGCTAAACTTTACATAACGGATTTCGTAATCTTAAAATTAAATTAAAACTTTTGTTCGCGACAGTGCCAAGGTTTAGCAATCGAAGGTAGAGTCCTACCTCAAAATCTTACCCAGGAAATGACACCTGGGGAATTAAAATTTGCTTTGGCAGTAGAAACTGTCTTAAACACTATACCCCAACCGGAGTATCGTCAATTGGTGGTTGAAGCTTTAATGGTATTAACTTTGGTAACAGAGTATAACGTGGTTTCGTCGCTGGGTGGATTGATTACCGTTGAGCAATTAGTTCACAAGGCTAACGCTATCTTCTTAGATGATCAGGTACGTTTATCACTATCTAAAGTCGCATACACGGAATTAAATGTACTCGATGCAATTAGATGAAGATCGACGGAGATGCTACCTTGTGCTGTGCCAAACCGAAAGAACAACGGGAAACAAATGCATTGGGAAATCTGCTTTGCGGCGGAGCAGCGTACGTTTGCCAACACTTTTACGATAGTGCTCCGAGTGGTAGTTTCGGAACAATGACGTATATCACGAGAGCTATAGCCTCCTCGTTGAATTGTTTACCGAAGGATGGCGAATTTGAGTGTTCAATATCATAGTTATTTATTTCTTATAGATAAGAAAGTTTTAGTCAATTGCATCGAAATGTCTTTTCACAAATGATTTAATAGTTAATCATTGTTTAGCTTTCGTGTGAAATATAAGTTGACGGAAATTCGGAGAAGTTATTATTGCTGAAACTGAAGTTCCGATAGTAACGATCAGATGGAGTTCAACAAAGATTTTGAAGATTTTAATTTTCTATACAGAAGTCTTTGTAACGTGTTAAATATAAAGGAAAAGAGTAATAAACTCGTTATAAAGTTTATTTTTCCTAATTTACGACACTCGACCATAATATCGAAATATTTCACTTGGCTTTGGCATTCTTGGCGAACGGATTCAATTTTGACATCCAAGACGAAACTCTGCAATAATAATTTGAATAAAAATAATTGAAGTTTCGAACGAAACGTTGATAGAATATTTACGTACTCCAGTGATGAATCTTCAGCTTCTGTTTTGTTAGTGTTACCCTCTTTAAGTTTCTCGATTAGTTCAGCCCTGTATTGTACTTTCAAGGGTTGCGTTATTTTCAGCTTCTCTTGCTGCTTAAGAAATTTCTGAACCGCATCTTTAAATGTTAGTCCGTACCACTCGATTTCCTCTCGTGTATACTGAAAATGAATAAATGAAAATAATTGATTATTTTCTAGTAGACCTAATTTGAATGATTTAGAGCTGAATGATTTAATGATTTTAACCAATTCCTATACAGGAAGAGATTAGTGTCTCACCGCTGTTAAATATTCCTTATATTTATTAAAAATTTCTTCCCTCTTTTCAGAATCATTTGGATATAATGTTTTATCAATTAATGCTAGTAGTATTTGGCGTTTTATTTTCAGTGCAAGCTCCGATCTTAAATCACAGGCTGGAGTCTGCAAATAATAATAACGTTTCAATATTAAGGAATAATACATGTAAGTGTTTTACAACTGGTATAACTACCTTCAATAAGTAATGATCAAAACCGTAATGTTCATGAATTAAACGAATAGTCCTACTAGTGACCACGAGCCTCATATATGTATCTAGCACTTCGCTGTACACTACAGACTTCCTGAGAGCAGGAAACCAAAATTTTGGAACTCTACGGGTTCGTCTGCCTTTCCTTAGAAAGCCTTGTATTACTGCTTCGCCACCCCAAATACCGCTGTGCATTTCTTTGGGATATAGCAATGGAATTGGTATATTTTGAACTTCTTGTCTGCAGATTTATATGAATTAACTTAAAAACTGTAACTCATCAAAGAAACAAAACGTGCTAACTACAAACCACGTACACAACTCCTGTTTTCTCATCTTTGTAGTATTTGCCATCTTGTTTTATGTAATGGACAGCCGTGGGTACTTGCAGTTTCCATTCTCTCCAAAATTTTTTATACTCCTCCGGTAATGCCGCACCGACTCCTTTCGACCATCGTGTTGGTCTTGGCATGTAATACAATCTCTAAAATTTATCATTTTTATAAATTACTTCTAATTATTTTGAACACGCATGAAAACGATACAGGATCGTAGTATCACGATCTTTCTGTAGATTAAATCATCGTGTCGCACACGAAATGATTAGTTAACTAAATCATTGAATTATACATGTTCACTGTTATTTTAGGTTAATGGCTTAAATAACTTATCATTCAATAGAGTATGAAATAATTACCTGAGCAAGATGTTTGGCCGACATTTTTCTTAATTTTTGAATGCAGTCAAAACGTTTATATGAAGTCAGATGTTTTACTAATAAAATTTAAAGACTGTGTGCACATAACAAAAATTCGTAACCACAATGAACATAGTTACTTAACCAGAAGCGAAACTCGGGTGTTATGCGAGAGTCAACTTCTAGCGCGCATGCATAGCGATTCATAAATATAGTTTATTCAAATACCTCGATTATCCAAACACCACTACCATAAAAACTTGATCTAGCTTTTTTCCAATTAAGTTAAATAATTCTTTTTTCTATTAATGATCGAATGCGTTTCCTTTCGAATTTCTTTTCAAGTTACAAAGTACAACAGTATTTCTGAGAGCGTTATCTCATTCTATATTGATATAGATTTATTCCTGTATTCACATTTTGAAGATTATATACGTATTTTCGTTTATTTACATATATCTACATACGCCGAGTGCGATAGTTGAACGAACACTTACGCGGTCGACTGTAGGTCGACGAACATAAACAATACGTTTTTTTTTAATAAAATAATCATCTTATAAATAAGTTTCTTCTATTATAATGCTAGAATGTACAGGAAATATAAAATGGTACATCGTTTACATACCAATTATTTCTTTATCACATTTACATAGTAGTAGTATTTGTTTGAAGTGCAAAAGATTGTCTTTTATAGTATCTCGTATTGTTTTTATGCAATAATCTGACGTGACTAGTAACAAATATTAAAGAAAACAATTGTTGTTTTTGGGGAAAGTAATACAGTTCTTGCTTAACAAGTAATGCAGTATTAATGCAACGCAGTATGAATTAACATCCTGCAATTTATATAAATAAAATAATGTTTGAACTTTATTTTAGAATGTAAAATCGTGCAGGTGAATTGACGACTTAAGATACTGCATTCGTAACTAATAATACTGATAAAGCAGTATTACAGATAACATTAGACATGAAAACGTAAACATTATAAGTATCAATTTTTTAAAAATAGTTACATATAATATTACGACATTCATTTGAAACAAGAGCTTACTATACACAGTTACTATAGACAATTCTTTAAACATTCTTATGTTTAAATAAATATGTATTTAAATTTTGCTTAAAACGATTATATATTACAAATATTAACTTATCTTTATAGTTATAGTAAAAATAACATGTAAAAGTCTTGTCATAACTTCGTATTGAAATCAACAATTAGTGACACATAATTTTATGTGTTATATATATATATTTTTTTTTATTTCGAACGTTAAGATCTTCTCTTCTTTTGTCTCTTTAAAATTTAATTGAAAAATATAACGATAATTATAACATGAAACATAAATATATTTTGAACAAATGTCAACTTATTAGCACAATATATTAACAAAAACAAAAAAGAAATTATTATGCTTTGCTCTTTGATGCACAAAATCTTAAATGCAACATTCAAGTTATTTTCAATTTGTTTGCTTCGTTTCTCAATTCCCTGATCTATTATCGTTCCCATTAATAAATTTATTTGGCCTGAAGCATGAAATGTACAACGTTATAAAATTAACACGTTTACTGTCCCAGTTTTTTTACAAAGCAAAACATTTAACTCAGACTATGCATCGTATGAAAAGCAAGAACATTATACCAAAAAATGATCGTGCATCACATACGACACAGAAAACAGTGAACGTGTTAAAGAACCTCAATTACCTAGAGTTTTTATTATCTACAGACTCTTCGTTCTCATTCATTTCTTTAGACTCCTCTTTTATTAAGTCCACATCAGTGTAAGCATCCTCAATGTACGTTATCGAATTATGATCTGCACTAATCCCTTCGTTGTTTGCATATGTATTCATCAACCATCCTTGATTACTGCCTATTTCTGTTGATACAACAAGAAACAACTCTTTCTCCTTACTGTCTATCTGGTCCTTTAGATACACAAGCAAATCATGGTCCTAGCACCACAATAACTTTGAATTATTATGCCATTCTTCATTAAGAAATTAATGAATTATCTTTTACTGACCTTTCCTATGAGTTGGGGAGAGTCCAGTTTCGAGTCAAGATTATAAAAGGCACCATGAATTTTCTTCAGAGCGATCCAATGACGTCTTTTCAAGGGAAGCAACACAAAACCTAATTTATATTCTGTTGGTACATTCAATATAAAGCCTTCTATGTTGTCTAAACATAGACATGTAGGATCTCTACAAAATTCAGTGAACATGCAAATTAAAATTTCTTTAAAATTCAATGTATCAGTTAGTCTGTAAATCTTTATGCAAATTCCTTGTAAATTATTTCATAAAAACCAGAACCATGAATGCATAAAGATTCCATAATACTATACTGTTTATACATTTTTACATACCTGCGTTTGTCAAACCAAACAGCTTCGCGTCCCTTTTGTTGCAACGCAGCCATGATAACATTGATATCATAATTACCGAGTCCTAGTAACGATTTATGAGGATTGATCCACACGTCTGGGCTTAGATTATAACAAATCTTGTCTAATTCCTGTTTGCTGAATCCCCTTTCTTGGAACAGGTTGTTTAACGCGTGCAAAGCACAAAGTTCTTTTACCTACAAAGAAATGACAGGCACCACAGAAGAAAGGTTAATACAATTGTATACGTTATAAATTTCCAAATAAAAATATCGATGAATTACTTGTCTTTCATGGTAAATGGATTCATTCATATCAGCTGCTGTATTTGCAACCATTTTATCTACATAATTTTTACTTCGGGACTAGATCGGAAATTTTATTAGTCAATCAATCGCATCGCTCAACGAATTGTTTATCGTACAATGAAGTTTCGAAACGGTTCACTGTAATGTACACATTTATTAATAACATTCAACACTTGGCGACTCTGTCAACAGAATCAAACGATAATTTACTGGAATTTAATAGAAGACTGTGTCAATATTCATGAAATAATTACAATCGAAACATGTACTGCATCGAGAAAACAAATATTTGTCACCACGGAATACACTACGATTTCACAACAGATCAATGAAAACTAACAAACGTTGATGTAATATGCGCGGTACTCCTTTACGTTCATTCATAATTGCAGTTTGTTAGATATCGTGAGACGGGTTTACGATTATATACATTCGCTGTTATAATTCGTAAATGCAAGTATACGTAGTCAATGACAATACGCAATTGATAGAAAAATAGTTTCAGCCTATTGGCGCCACTTAAGCTAGATGATGGCATCGCTGATTGGACATCACATTGAGTCATCGACTAAATATCATATTATTAAATAGACTATAGATTTTTATACATTTATGGGTTCTGAAAATTTTCAAAAATGCCATCTGTACATGTACTCTTCGTGCCTCACAAATTGTCTTCTGGCACGAATTCGAAAGGAATGCGGCAGCAGGTCGTTCGATTGGGTCATTCCACTCGTTCGGTTCTAGCCGAATTATTGGCTAAAGTGTGTGACGTCACGGCCCAGCCATTGGCTACGAGCGAGGATCCCTTTTGCCTCTGTGCCGTCTCGAAGGACAACTTGTGGGGCACGGAGAGTACACTGTACAATTTGGGTGATTGGTCTATTGACACACCTTGTCCTTGTCTGTGCTTAGGGTTCGCATAAGCCGCTTGGTGCAGCACTAAGCACCGGAGGCCCGAAATCCCGGTAATCTCGTTTCCTCTCTGTTCAAGTAAATAAGAGCTAATGTCAAGAAAATATACCTCTATTGTCAAATAGTTCGTAATGAACCACTCAAGAATAGTTAGAAAATGGACAGGAAAAATAGTACGCATTTCAAAATGTTTCATCCTGTCATGTTAAGAATGAACTTGAACCATTGAATGATTACAGGCTACTTGAATGGGCTATCGGTGTTTTCGTCGTTTTGTTTACCTGCAATTTAATTCGATCGAACGGAGTAATAACTCTTTCAACAGAAAGACGCTTCCAAAAAAAAAAGAAAATGTTGCACGAGGTATTGCTGTCATTGTGGGGGTGTTCGACAAATGTTTTACATCTATTGGAGACGAATGTAAGGTTAAAATAATTCGATAGTACAGTTTTAGTCTTAATATTAATATTTTTTTTCTCTTCTAGACTGTAGATCTTGAAAAATATTTACATCCTGGGGAACGTGCATTAATTAAAAGAATATTGGACATAGTTGAGGAGTGCAATGTTATTAGAAACTTTGTTCAAGAGTATACAACATTCAATATTACAAAATCCAATGGAGGTACATAATTATTCTTCTTATCGGCCAGAATTTATTAAGTTTTATATTTAAAACTCTTTGTTTCCTCTCTCTCTCTCTCGGTAACTGTAATTATTTTATAGAATTGCAAAATTTACCTCAAGGTTTATATTTACAAGCTCTGTGTGAAGGAATGGATCAATCTTTAGAACCATTCCGTGAAGAAATTGTTGATTTAGAGAGCATTGTTCTTCATGACAGTTATACGCCGTTATCGTTAATTCTCTGTCGTGTCCAGAAGTATACAGGTTTATTTTCTGTTCTGAATTCTATTATAAGAGAAGTGAGTCTGTTCAAACATATATATATACATGTATATTATATTGCCCTGTAATAGCGATTAAGAAAGTAATAAACACATACTTTGATTTACCTCATTATTCTAGATTAATACACAAAAGATTCATGGTTGTAAATTGTTACAATGTTTGCACCAAAATATGCATACTGGTATTCCTGAAGTAAAGAAGGCTTTGGAAAAGTGAGTGATCTCTGTTATTGGTATTCTAATAACCTGTTGGTTCATTGGTTTGTTATTATTTAGGATATCCCTTAGTATACATATAGTTTTCTACAAACAATTAACAAGCTGGCTTTTGTATGGTAATTTGGAGGACACGCACAATGAGTTTTTCATCCAAAAAATATCGGATGGACAAAACAGCTTGATATTGGCAGATAATAAGAACAATGCCGATACGAAAAATGTAAAATTAAATTCGGATATGTGGGATTATAATGTTCAAGTAGACATGTTACCTGCTTACATTAGGCCATCATTAGCAACTAAGATTTTGACTATAGGGCAAACTATTATAATGTTTGGGAATGATCCAAGGCAAAAGAAAGGTAAGTTGCTCATTTAAAATTCTCTGTTTGCAAATATGCAGAATAAAAAAAAGAGAATACTAAAATTGTCTCTGTTGCTTATAGACTTTGCAGTAGACGATCAGACCCAATTTTCTATATGGGGAGATAAGGAATACGAGTATTTTCTTAAAATTCAAAATCTTCAGAAAAACCCAACTTTTAATATTGTCGAATTTGAACGTACAATCGACGAATTGAAACGTTGCGTAACTGAATTATTATGGCGAGTTGCCGTCGAGGAATCTCAACTAGCACAACAGCTTAAATTAGTAAAAGACTTTTTCCTTATGGGTCGGGGTGATTTGTTTCTCGAATTTGTTAGACTCACTGCTCATATACTGAACAAATCGCCGACGAATCATACATCCAGAGATATCAATCTAGCTTTTCAAATTGCATTAAGAAAAATGCACTTGAACGATGAAAGTGCTATGGAGAGTTTCAATTTTTTAGTACCAGTTCCACTGGAAGATAGCGATGAAACTGAAACAGACGGCGCAGAAATTACAGACAGAGAACGAGAAGATCCCATTGGTATAGTTTTACTTTATGAAGGATTTTTTTTTCTTCTTTTTAACACACTAGGCTTACGGGAATTTAATCCACGATTATTAATAAAAATAATATTTTTTTTTGGTTAAATGTAGAAAGGCGCGGATGGGGGATGATCATTTTAAAGTACAAAGTCATATGGCCATTACACTTATTATTTAGTCCATCTGCTTTAGTCGATTATAATACATTATTTCGATTTTTATTAAGAGTTAAGAAAACTCAAATTGATCTGTGGAACCTATGGAGTGAGCACATGTATAATAAAAGCATGTAAGATATAATAGCATGTAATTTATAATATTTCTTATACACGTATACACCGCGTATTATACGATCGTTTCTAATTTTTATTTTTCCAGTGATATAGGTGTAATACAACTAAGAAATAACTTAATATTTATTATTGATAATTTACAATACTATCTGCAAGTGGACGTATTAGAAAGTCAATACACTATAATGGAAGCGAATATGAAAAATACTCGGAATTTTGAAGATGTGCAAAAAGCACACACTATTTTTCTAGCGAACGTTATGTCTCAGACATTCTTGCTAGGAAGTGCAACGGAACGAAAAAATCCTGTATGTTATACTCCAATTGGTATATTAAATAAATATATCAATAATCACATGATCCGTGTGTTAATGAAATGTTTTTTAACAGGTAAATAAATTGATAAATCTTTTATTGCGACTTTGCGACGATTTTATCTTGCAAGCATCGATGTGGGAAGTAGGCAATTTACTTTTAACAGAGAAGGAAGAACTCAAAACGTTGTCCGACACTCTTGAAAGTTTAATGAGCTGGCTAACGAAAACATTAAATAGAGTCCGTGCACAACCTAGTGGAGAACACTTAGCACAATTATTATTGAGACTGGATTTCAACAGATGGTTCAGCAAAAAGATATGAAGGAAACGAGTTACTCTCGATATACTCGACGACTTCCGAACAGTGCCCTTAAAAGAATGGTACACTTTCTTCTTTCAGATTCATTTCTGAAACGTAATTCTTATTTTTTGTTGTATCATTCAAAATATAAAATAATTGAATGGTTTCTTCAATTAAAAAAAGAACCGTAATTGAATAAAACTTCTATTTGCTAATTTAATTATTACAGACATGTATAAGTAAAGATAAAGATAATGAGTTTAATATTGATATGTATGTAAACAGTATTAAACATTTCTTAATATTTTTTCATCATCTAATAATAAATCTTCGTTGAGTTGAAAAATTCGTAGCTCTAATTCAAGCGCATTTCTACGTATGTAAATAAACAAACAATGACTGTTAAATAATATAAAAGTGTATATATATTTCTTGTTGTTCTGATTATTTATTCAAGCTTAATTATACGTGTACAAAGACTGTTGTAACAACGGTACATATTACATAACAATTATTAAATATTAATTATAAATAATTTTCAATAAAAATCTTTTAAATATTAACTTAATTACTCCATCACTATATATAATAACGAAAATACTATTATTGGTCATAGTAATCACAATTAATGAACTGCAAATAGAAGATCTGCTTTCTTAATCACTGTCGTCGTTGTAATCATCCTCTGTGTATCCATATGTTTTATCATAGTGCTGTCGACTGAGTTGTATCATATTTTTAATTGAAATATTGGAAGATAGTTCTTCGGCAACTAGGCCATCATTATTTTTTATTGTCGGGTCTGCATCATATTGCAATAACAAATTCACTATATCTGTATGTCCACGACTTGCTGCTGCATGCAATGGAGTTTCTCCCATTTTATTCTACAATTAAAATATGTATATAGTATATAATTAAAGAAGACAGTTGCATGCTATTATTATTATTTACTTACTTGAGCATCGACTATAGGATTTGGCAAGCTTAAGAGTTCTTTTACACAATCTACATGACCAGCACGAGCAGCCCAGTATAGCGAAGTATTGCCCACTGTGTCTAAAGCTGTCGCAGAAACTCCTTGTTTAATATATTCTTTTAATAATAAAAGATTCCCACGTCTCGCAGCATCGTGCAATGGTAATTCAATTTCTTCCGTTTGTTCTTCAACTGTACATAAATTTCCTTCCTTAGTTTATTGGCTTACGTAAAATGCAACACCATGAAACAACAAATCTAATTTTGAACCAACCATAATTAGCTGGTACAAGTCCCTCTCGATTCCCACACTTTGCTCTCCACCAATTGGGTTCTACGTCTTTGTCGTAAACATAAAGAAGATCACCTTCGTTGAAAGACAGTTCATCTGTCTAAAAGAAGAAAGAAAAAATAAGAATATATCAATGTAATTATTACATATATTTAAAAAGTGATTACACGAACAACCAATACGCATGCTTACATTTTGTGCTGTGTATTTATACAATGCTCGCATGACTTTGACCTTACCTTGAAAAAAGTTAACAAATTAAATATAGAAAAGAAATTCTTGAGAACATTATTAACCGAGTAATAAGAAATGAAGACAGAGGAAGTATAGCGATGACAGTCGCTAACTATTAGTTCCAATAAATAGTCAGTGTACATAACAATAACCAAAATTTTCATGCTCAGATATAATTCATGTTTAAATGTTTTATTAATGTGAGTAATTCAATCCAAGCCCATTTTTTCTTTTTACTTAATTTTATTGACAGGAAGAGATAAATAAACGAAGACACATATGTTTTAGTATACATAGTAGCACATAATTATTTTGTACCAAGCAATTATAATAATCACAGATCAAACTAAAATTGTGATTCCTGTTTCTTATTATTTACCAGGTCTCCAAGTGGTTTTGGGTGGAGCAGGTGTTTGTACAGGCATACTCGTCATGGTAGACATGTTTGTGGTAATAATAATAATAGTAATGATTCCATGTGAAACGTGAACGCTGTTCACAGTTGTGCACCATCAATATCCGATTTACATGTTACAATTTTCAAAAATATATACAACCGCAGATTTATTGTTTAAACTCTCTTTCTCGCAACCTTCATAAATAATACCATATCTGAAAAATAAAATATTAAATAAATACTAAAATATTCTAAGCAAATATAATGATAATTTTCGTACACGACATTATTTATGGGATGATCTAATACATAAACATTGATAAATATAAAAAAAGTCACGATATTTTAGTTGAAACTTACTAAAGAAGACAACTAAAACAAATGCTATCATCACCCACATCCAACATCTCCAATATGATATAGTATGTTCTTTTAATTTCAAAGATTGTGTTTTTAATTTGTTTGTATTGACATCTGTTAACTTGTCGGATCTTTCGAGCAATCCTATGTCTTTCTTTATAATAGCATTTGCTGCCAGTGCATGTTCTTTCATGCTACTGGTCATAGACAGCATGTTCTCCGCGATCTTCTCTTGTATATTTCTATTGTACTTTAACAGCACGTCTAAATCTTCATCTTGCATGTTTGCGCTACTGAATCTTTGCCTCACCCCATCCTCCAAGGATCCTAAATAAATGCAACAGTACTATAGATATTTATTTTGTGCCTTGTTTATTGTCAAATCATTCGGTTACCTTTGTCGCTGTGAAATAATTCTGCCCGTAATTCTCTATTATATTTTGCTGTAGTTTTTTGATGAATCTGTGTTGTTATATTCGAACCTAATAAATCATTGAATGTTGTAGAACTTTTTGATAACATTTGTACTGCTGCAACTCTATCCACAGGGTTAGTTAGTTTCGCAGTGTTCACTAGTCCTTTTAAAAAGTCTATTCGTTTATTATAATCCATCATGACATCTTTACTTGGTTTACTAAAACAAAATAAATATCTTAAATAATTATACACTACGTTTCCGACTATAACAATTACTTCTGATTGAAATTTGTATAGTTATTAACAATAATATACCTTGGCAATGTTTGTAACTGCTTGATCATGTCATCTAAAGCAAGGATATACTGAAAAAATTAAGAAATATTATTAAAGAAGTTGTACCGCTTTTAGATGACGTTTATAGCGGTACAAACATATGTTTGACAAATTGGTCAACCTTTTCCAGCTTCCAATCTTTATGAGGATCATCTTTCGCTATTAATTCGCACCTCGCTAACAGTCGTCTGATATTAATTTCTTCTCTGGTCATTAAATTCATAGTTTATAATTTTCTACGATTCTTTGCAATCTTTGCCAACCTCGACTATCAACTGAAAATCGTACGTATTTTTCACGTTGTATTCCACTTTGTTCGCTTTACAATCCTACAGAAAATCGTTCGGTTATAAAAAAGATTTGAATTCATGAAAAATCATCCAAGATAGGAATAACAACATTGTGTGTACATTGTATACGTGCCAAGCGTAAGAATTATCTGTAAAAGAAAATTCTTTATATATATAATGTGAAGTGCGAAATTCATAGGGAAACTTATCGGACAGTCCGACCATTATTACCCATATTTTTATCAAATTAAAAAATATCTATAGATATTCAAAACTTTTAGCGAAGTCATCAGTCAATAATGTGAACAATATCGTAAGCAACTATACTTCTAAACTAAAAATACATAGTATGTATACATATTAAAAATGGTTTATTCGTCAGAGATTTTAAATGTACCGCTGTGAATTGATTACTAGACAAACAATTTATATACCGTAAATAAAATAATACTTCGTGCATACACACGGTGCAGTTATATTTTCCGAGTTTGATAAACCGCGAGTTTATCATTGGTCATCTTTCGTTAGTATACAGTTGACAATTTTAATGTGGGAATTCCACGTTGACGCGCATAATGTGTACAGAAGTTAAATTGAAAAGTTTGTAACGCACTAATACACGAATGCGTACTATTGCGTACTGTGAGAAACACGATAGCCATATACATAACGATTGACGTTGGCATTCATTATTTAGGGGGCCGATCCCAGTGAGTTTCTTGGTAGATTGACAGAATCGTTAAGATGGCTGATATTAAAGAATCTCCGCCGCTCTTCGACACAAACGAGGCGAAAATTGATGATTTAGACGACGACGATGAAGATATTTTCGCGTCGGCTGTACAGGTACGGTTTCTAACATGTTTAAACATGTGCACGGAAACTTTGCAACCTAAGCACTACTCCCTCGATTCATTTGTTTTTATAATCAGTTTATAGAAGATATCTTATTCGTTCATCAGAAACAGTCAATTCAAATGAAAATCGGTTTTACTTTGTTTTAGCCCTTTGCGATCGTAAACACTTGCGACCTACAGTTTAATTATATATTTTCTGCAACAAACCGGAGTGACATAGAAATTTAGTTTAGGTTGAAAATAATATAAACGTATTTTTAAATTCGTCTAATGTCTTTAATGTTTGAAATAACACCTACTCAGTTTTGTCATAAATGCATCAAATCCGCTATCTAATTATATCAAAGGAAGAAGTAATCGTACTTCGTCGATATATTGTTATGTTACTTAATGTTATTTACATATAGGATCAGAGCCAGTTGGAAGACTTGTCTCCCTACAATGGAATTTCCTCGATCCCTGCGGAACTACCAAAGTTGACGCTACGAGATGCACCTGAAGAGAATTCATTCTCATCTGTGTCGAGTCCTGTACCAGGTCCCTTAAGTCCACCATTGGGTCCAATGGGTAGCGACATAGGCGATCTTCATGATGTCCCCATAAATGATAATGCTGATGTTCTGCCAACAAACATTATCCAAGACCAATCGGTAGACGAGGTACACATTCTCGATAAAATTACTAGATGTTTAGAATCATTCGAATAGATGTAGAGTATCGTATTGTTTTTATGTACAGGTAGCAGCAGATTCGTCCGATGTGTTCTTGAAAATTACAGTCACTTCCCCTCAGAAAATTGGAGATGGCATGGGCGCTTATGTAGCCTATAAAGTTGAAACCAAAACAAATATGCCGATATTTAGAAAGCGAAATTTCAGTGTCATTAGACGCTTCAGTGATTTCCTTGGCCTTCATGATAAATTGACAGACAAATACCTTAGAAATGGTAGAATAATTCCACCTGCTCCAGAAAAAAGTGTTATCGGTATGAATATAAGTTTGCCCATGTTAATGTACCCTACATATACATATAGTAGAGCTCTATTTATACATTTATAATTATTTATTCAACTAGGAACAACTAAGATAAAAATGTCAGGTGATAAGAGTCAAGAACAGAATTCTAGCTCTACAGAATTTATTGAAAAACGCAGAGCAGCACTTGAAAGATACTTAAATAGAACTGCAGCACATCCAGTGCTCAGCGTTGATCCTGATTTTAGAGAATTTTTGGAAGCAGGTATATCGTAATAACCTTTACAATTTCGTTTTTGACAAATACATTTTCCTCTCGTTAATAAATTTTATATTTTCAAACAAACAGATATGGAACTACCTAAAGCTACCAACACGTCTGCGCTTAGTGGTAAAGGAGTGATGAGACTATTTAACAAAGTCGGAGAAACCGTTAACAAGATAACATATAAAATGGATGAAACTGATAAGGTAAAAATAAGAAAATCTACCCTCGTATGACGTGAGAAGATATACGAATTGAGACAATGTTTTTGATTCATTTATTTTTTACAGTGGTTCGAAGAGAAGACTTCACAAATTTATTCTCTCGATATACAATTACGAGCATTACATTCGGCTGTTGACACTTTAAATAATCAGAGAAGGGAGTTAGCGACTTGTACAGGTGCAATAGCAAGATCTATTGCTGTTCTTGGTCATGGGGAACCGGGTGCATCTTTGGGAAGGGCATTAGCTCAGCTGGCCGAGACTTTGGAGAAGATAGAAGTGATTAGAAAAGCACAAAGCAATAGCGATCTCTATCAATTTGGGGAAATGTTAAGAGACTATGTTGCGCTGATTGGAGCGATAAAGGTCAATAATCAACTCGCATCACAATTATCTGTTATCTCGTTGTACATATTACCTTAATATTGTGTTGCTAATTTTAGGATGTATTCCACGAGCGAGTAAAAGTTTTCCAGAATTGGCAACATGCTCAAATGGTGTTAAATAAAAAGCGGGAGCAGAAAGCAAGGCTAGAACAATCCAGTAGATCTGACAAAACAAGCCAAGCTGCTACCGAAGTTATTGAATGGGAAGCGAAAGTTGAGAGAGGCCAAGAAGAATTTGATAATATATCGAAAATGATTAAGAAAGAAGTCGAACGATTCGAGTTGGGGAGAGTAGAAGATTTTAAGGAGCAGTTAACAGAATATTTAGAATCCATGTTGCTATACCAAAATCAAATCATTAAATTTTGGGAGAGCTTTTTACCCGAAGCTCGAGCTGTTGCATGAACATTCCTGAAGTAATCCCGAAATGTTTTTGTTTGTTTAAATATAACAATAAGGAAAAATCTTCAGCAGGACATCGTTTTCATGCTTGTTGGAGTAAAGTTTTTTGAATGATCAATAATATCTTGCAAGACGAATATATGATTTATAAACACTACAACAATAATATTCGCATCGTAGACTCAAGAAAACGACTGCATATGCGAACAAATCATTTATGTACAATAATTTCGGTATACTGCCAATGCTTTCGCAAATTTCGAGAGCAACAGAGCATATGGCATATTTCATTGGATTTTTAGATATTCATTTCATGCCAATCGTGCGTTTACCATCTTCTTATTATTAGCATATATTAGAAGTATATAACGCATAATACGGTTTGTTAAAAATGTTTTACATGATAATAAAAATTGATCAAGATTGTATAAATAGAGAGCATTAAATAACTATTTGTTGAAACAATGTTTAATGATATAATTAACGTTACGCATTAGATTTATAATTTTCATATTATTTCTACAATAGCGAATAAGTATTCCAATTCGATTTTTATTATTAAAATGCAATACAATCGATATCGTATAGTGCTATGAAAATATGGGGATAAAGACATATTTTTTTACATGTTACAAAAAATACTACGAACAATAATAAAATTGTAGACACAAATATCTTTTTTATTTTATTTAACAAAAATATCTTGCTCAAGTTGTAGATGAGGAACGAACAACAATTTGAATCTTTTTACTTCTTCGAATTGTCATCTATACTTTTTATGATACCATGAAAGCATTACGTATATATATATTACAAGAGAAGTGTATACACACACGCACACACACACATATATGAATATATACATAGATCTCGTTTCGTAAATAAAGAATATTGTTTTCGATGGTTTCCCTATTGTAGTTTGTAGCGCATATTACGCGAGACAAATCCACGTTGCTTTGTAGTGTGTGCGGTAGAAAAATAATCGAACCGAATGTTTTATTAAGTTGGTCAGCGTGAGCTTAGCGTAGAAAAGTGACATAGTGTCACACAAACGTATCGACCGTTTCGTATGTGTCGTGCAACGTGTCAGTGGTGATGAATTAAATTAGGTTATCAATTATTCACAGTGGTTAATTGTCACCGACAATTAACAAAATCCGTGGATGAATTTCATTCTTGTTTATACCAGTGTTTTGCATACGTGGCAACATTCACCACCAATCAGAAAACACAAGTTTTGATAGGCGTGGCTTCGAACACGTATACTTGCCTGTACGTCCGGCCGCCATAATTCTCGAGAAGAAATAGTTGTGCGTGAATTCTCGTCGCGATTCTCTGTAGACAAACACAGCACGTTGTTCATTTTACATTCCTTGGCGGAACCAACTCACTGGGAATATTCTCGCTGGTCTATGTAAGTTTAAACGGCTCCCGAATCCCATTGATTTAATAGAACGTTAATTCAATGCAGATCATTTCGCCGGCTCTACCTATATGCGATATTAACGTGGAGGAATTCGGTTCATCTCCGGTGATTGTGTCGATGATCCGATTGTCATCCATATGTCATTTTCACAATGCTTTTTCCTGAAACTTTCACCTGTTCAATTATCCTATTGTAGTTCATTCTATGCCGCGATATTATACGCGAGTTCGCGGAATGTGCAAAATTCGTTCGCGTTAATATAATGTCTCTCGATACTGCGATATTAATTAATAAATATCTATTTCGGTGAATTAAAGCGTGCAAAGTAATATTCCGAAATAATATTGTATTATAGGCGATAGTGTCCTTTGCGAAAGAAAGTTCATCCGAGAAATTGGAGTTATTCCAAATCTATTCGGACTAAGTTTGTGATAAGAACCGCATAATATATTAAAAGGTGAACAGTTTTATGTAACTGTACGTTCGCTTATCTAAGCAATAAATTAATACGATTTTCAAACACTCAGGATGTTTTCAAAGTTCTTGGAAATTACCTATAATCTTTTTACTTGTTCAGACCTCTTCTAATACCACATTATTCAACGTGATCTCCTTTAAGAGGTATGTACTTTTCTCAACTGTTTTCGATTTATTCCTAGACTATAACAATTTTTTTATTTCTTCTTTTATCGCTGAAAAATTTTCATAACTTTGCAGAAACGTATCTAGCAAACAATCGGAGCAGACTAAATGATCAGGACTCTTAATCGATGGTAAACTTGTAGAGACTTGCTTGCACTTGTATATTAAATTCCTAGATGTATACAAAATTTCTAGAACTTTGAAAAATATCCTTGTATGTTAATAAGTTGTACCTAATACATGGCAATGAAAATATCTTGATATTTTACTTTTACAGATAGACATTGGCAGCATGGATCTCCAGACAGGATTGGTATATGTAGCAGTAGTTGTCATTTCGGCGGCAGTTATTGTTTTAGTATCAATGTTTGGCATAAAAGAGAAGTCTTACGAAGAAGCGATAGCTGAACAGAGAAAGCTGCCGGATGATCTTTTATTAAGTACTGTTCCGTTTCATTAAGAGATGCTTCGATTATATTTTCCAAAGAAATTTTTTTATTAAATTTATTCTTTTAGGTAAAAAGGATAAGGGTAAAGAAAAGAAGCATAAGAATAAGGCAGGGAAGAAAGTGAAAGAGAAGAAAGAAGAGAAGGAGGAGAAAGATGATAAGGAGGAGAAACCAGAACATGTACAATTCGAGGAAAACCCTCAGATATTGCCTCTAGAGCCACTGCTGCGGGTAAGATATATATTATGTTTATAATTTTCTTATGACACTTCCTAAGTCTTTTTCTGTAGTGTGTCCATCCTAAATGCATTCAAGTCGATTATCTTAGAAGTTATCGAAGATACAAAACAGTGTATACACAGAAATTAATCATAAACAATAAAATTCCACTTTTTTTTTCCATAACGAATGTTTTCTATCTTGGATAAGTTTTAAGAAAATCGGCACATATATATTTACACAAAAAAATAATCTTTTATATATTCAGAAGCTAATGTGCAATTATATTTCGAATAATATATTATTTCGTATGGATTAGAGTAAAAGCGAAAGCAGTTTTGTTTATGTGCTTATTATCAAAAATAAAGACAATCGATCTGATGAATTAGAAATGGCTCAAATTATTTTCTGTATTAATTTTCATGATTTCTTTAAGTGATATTGTATTCTTTAATTTTGAGTGAACTATGTCACATTGATACATTAAGTGCTTAGTACTCTTTTTACATATATTTCAGATGCTTATTGCATGTTAAGTATTTTTATGTTAATGGTAACTACATAAGAATTGAAATACACATACATGCTTTTTCATTCTTGTGTTTTTTCATACATTTCATGCATGAAGCATAGTACTCTTACATATTGTACATCACACTCAAGTGTGTCACCTAAGGCCTTTCTGTTCAGTATCATCTTCTGATGAAGTATCACATTTCTCTACGGGTATTACACTTTTAAAGGATTAATCATAATATCTCTTTAATATCGTATAACATCATTTTCTTGCGCATAGTTAATAAATGGTTTTGCGTAAACTAATGTAGCTACCTCGCATGCAATAATATTTATATGTCTGTTTTTTTTTTTTTCGATCTTTAATCAAATAATAAAACACCACTATTTTACTTTTATTTATAATTATTGTGTGTGTATGTTTTTGAAAAATATGAATTAATGTATAGTAACTGGACACTCCTATAATATATCAATGTAAGATCCTAATTAATAATGTTTTCCCTTGTTGAAATCTGTGTAAAGATCATTATAACAATTTTGTATATATTATATTTAAATGGACATTTTTTGCAAACATTTGTTATTCGATGATCTTCACTTGCTACTCGTACCTAATGTCAGTTTTGATATCTTTTCATATTTTGTGTGTATACAATGACATTTTGATAATTTAAATTGTACCATTCAATATTTTTTGTAAATGTATTTGGTATATTTGAAGTTATGACTTGGTAAGTCTATGAAAAAGATAAATTTCTTATATTAAATTAGTTATTAGAATTCTAATGATGTAAAACTCCATATTTTACAAGTAACCTCTATAAATATTTCATAAATTTAGGAACAAGATAAAGTTATACCGATCATTGAGTAAAATAAAATTAAAAGCTTGGAAACGATAAAATAAGTTAAATAAAGTAACAGGTTTTTTCTTTTTTGGTACAAGCCACTACTTATCAATCGTTTAACTTATGTTATCTTTTTGACAAACAGTTCTAGAATGTCAAGATTATTCTCTATAAATAACTGTTCCACGCTTTATAATAGTATCTGACTTTTATTTTATCGTTTATGTGTGTAAGACACGAAATATATTCTATATCCTAAAAGAATTTATCAATTCCAGGTATTTATGTTTGCCATTACGTCAAAATAAATACAGTTTTAAGGTGAAAAGCAAATAAGTTGTACTTCTATATAAATTAAACAGAAAATTCTACTCTCTACTGTTTGTTTTACAGTATTTTTATATTCTTGCTCCTAGTTAATAATAAATTTACATGTCCATTTCAATATAACGTAAGGATATATTTTTTATATACTTTTTGTTTGTTTTTATACCTTGTAATACATGGGAGAAACATTTGATATGTACATTGGAATCATAGGAGGGTAGCAAAGGAAGTAAGAAGAAAGGCAAGTCTGAAAAGGTAAAGCCAATTCTTGTAAATAAAGATGAGCCGTTGGTTATTGTGACCGAATTAAGTCCTTCACAACCCCCCTTGGCAGAGGCTAATCATTTTGACCTCATTCATCCAAAGGACGACCTCGAACTCATACGGAGTCACAGTGTGAGTGAACTGCTTTTGGTAGAATATTTTAACTCATCCGCATTTCATTTGCTTCTCATATTTTTCATTGGCTGCTGCTTCTATAATACATACAAAAACTACATTAAGTATTAATGCTTATTTAATAATAACCAAGGGATTTTTCAAATTTATAATCTGTCCTAAATCTGTAAACTAGTACTAGGTGCTCTAATTCATCCAAGTAATTGGGAGTAAACAATTTTGTACGTTATGGTTGCTTTCTTTTCTTTTCTCTAACACTTGTAGTTTTATATGTAGGTATCTTACCATTTTATTTCGTTTAGTTTTGTGTTGTATATTTACATGCAATTTTATTAAAAACTAATTATTACAAGTGTCTCTGTATAATTTTAACATTTGTTATAAAAACGCATGTTTCGATGTTCGTTTACCAAACAGAAGGAAAATTTGCAACAACTGAATCAGTCTGAAGCGATTGTAAATAAATCTCCCAAGGAAACTCCAACAAAGTCAAAGAAAAATGTGAAAGATTCCGTGAAAAAGAAAGATGAGAATAAGGAAGCAAAGGAGGAGAAGAAAGAAGAGAAAAAAGATGCAGTTGTAAATGCTAATGCCCAACCACCTGTTAACAAAGATGTTCCGAAAGAAACAAAGGAACATAAAGAAACGCCTGTTAAAGATGCAAAGGAAGCGATCAAGGAATCTGCACCAATTACTCAAGCTCCGAATAAAGAATCTAAAAAGACAAAGAGGAAGAATGATATCCTAGCTCAAATTGGTAAGTTAGCTAAAATCATGTTTTATATTAAATTATTGCATAGAAGTATTTGTTATGAGAATAATTGAAATTTAATTAGTTTGATTATACAGACAATTCAAATATTTCAATAGTTTATGATAGTCTTTTCTTTTAAATTAATCGAACATGTTTTGTAGAGAATGTACTTTAAGTACAGCATAACAGATTCTTTGGTTGTGCTATGGAATGTGGCTGAGGTAGGAGATCGGTTCCCCTTCCCTCCTTACAGGTCAATGACCATACTGTCAAGGTTATTCCCTTATAAAGACAAGTGCTAGACAATCTTTATACATTATCTACCAAATACATAACTTTTTTATAATAGCTTTTTATTTACATTACATTACATTACATTACATTTACGATAAAAATGAGTCTGTGCAAATTAGAACAGGAAAAACATTACGAGAATTTAGGAGCCTCGACGTGCTATTTGCAACCTTTTAAAATTCTTAAAGAAAGGAAGAACTTTTTATTTAACTTCCATTAATAATTGGTGCAGACAATTTTGATATTGCATAAAGATCCGTAGTCTACTAATAATTATTACAACGGCGTTACAATTGAAATAAACAATAAAATATATGGTAGTAAAATAATAGACAATCTTATTAATTATGGTAATATGAATATTGCTATGAATAACTTAAACGTCTTTATATTTTAGGAGGAGACAAAGATGCTGTTAATGTGTCTCTCTTGATGCCTCTGGTCCAGAAAGCTGAACTCAGCCGTTCCGAAATCCAAATTCTAATCGATCAACTTCTGAATAAACAGCTGGACAACCCATCGGAGCATTCGGAGTGGACAGAAGGTCGCGCGGATCCTGTTATTAAATTGAAGAAGCAATTGGCCGAAAAGGAGAAGGCTCTTGCCGACGAACACGAAGCTAATATTGCTTTCCAAAATAAGCTAAAAGAATTGCGAACTGAGCTGAATTCAGAGAGGTCTAGATTGTCAGCTAGCGTGAGACAGCTGGAGGAAGCGTTGAACGCCAAGGTGACGGAAACTCAAACATTGCATACGCGTATGCAGCACATCCTGGAAAGCCATGCTGCTGAAAAGCAAGGGTTCACTCGACAGATCGAGCAACTGCAAACTAAAGTGAACGACAACGCTGCGATAATTCATAAGATGCAAGAAGACCAGGGGCAAACCCAAGGCCATCTGCAGCAAGAGTTGATAACGCAGAGAAAGCAAATGGAGGTTCAGTTCGCGCAGATGCGTGAAAATGAGAATGCGTTGAAAACACAGATAGCCCAGAAGCACGTCGAAGTACAGGAATTGCAAAGTGAATTGCAAGTGACCTGCGAGAGCAGCACGGCCGAGATAGAAATGTTACGGCAGCAATTAGCGCTGATGCAAGGCCAGTTGATGCACTCGGAAGGACAGCTGCAACATTTCAAAGATGTCGCTAGACAACTTGAGGTAAGGGAAATTATAGCACTTTGGTCGTTTCACGCGAAATCCTTTCAGATACGTTCATACATATGTATATCACTAAAGACTACGACCTATCGAATTTCGAAGAAAATCCGTGGCAGTACTTCGAAAAGTGTGATTTCGCACGTAATGACCCACTTGTTTGCGTCATTGAAGGATCGAGTCAATCGACTAAAATATGTTTATTTATACAGGAGGCTCACTGTGCTCAAACCGAGTTGGATCACAGACTAAAAAGCGCGCATCGTCACGAGCAAGAGCTCCAGAAACAGGTGAACTCGCTGCAATCGGAATTGAATGCCGCAAAGACAGAGGCGAACGATGGTTCCGCGTTGAAAGCTGAATTAAATAAAGCCCAGGCCGAACTGGTCAAGCTAAAATCAGAATTGTCAGTCTCCATGAATGAAGCAAAATCTGAAGCAGCCGAGATTACAGCTCTTAAAATAGCGCTCGCGAATAAGGAAGAGGAGGTGAAGAAATCACAAGACGAGCTTAACAATTTGCGAGACGAGTTGAAACACTACGTGGAGTATGTAGCGGATCTGGAGGCGCGATTAAATGTCGAACAAAAGAAATTGAACACCGTGGAAAGTGAATATGAGTACACGGTGAAAAGTCTGTCATGCTGTCAGACTGAAATACAGACGTTGAAGGAGGATCTGAAACAGAAGCAAGCCGAATTAGAAAATGCGCGTGCAGAGCTCGCGCCTGCGAATGATACGGCGAATGAAATGAAAATATTGAAGGTAGAATTGAATCGGTTGCAGAGCAGCGAGAATAAATTCAGTGACATGCAGTTGCAGATTACACGATTGCAAGAAGAAAACGATAGACTTTCTATGCAGGTACTGTTCTTATAACGCAGACAGAAATTTTCATTGCATTTATCTGACGAGAATATAATCGTTATTTATTTTTTAGTTGGTGAATGTCACAGACCTGCAAAAACAACTGAAACAATTGCAAGAGGAGAATGAATCATTGTCGACGAAATTAACAGCGGCCACTGAGCGACCAGTTACAGAAGACAAGGAAAATGGAATCGATGATAATGTTCAAAAGAACGCACAGCTTGCAGATCATGCTAATCTGTATGTATACAATCGTAAAGTTTATATTTTCGTTTGCAGAATGTTTTTAATGAGGGTTTTTCGTAAGGTTGGCCCAAAAGGAGAGTCAACTGAATGCCTTAAAGACAGAATTAACGAATAAGGAAGCGGAACTCTCTCAATCGAATGCGCAAATCGACGTGTTACAAAGTGACGTGAACCATCAACGTAATCGTGTTGCCCGTTTGAATGATAATTTGGAAGCTCAAAGAACCAAGAATAATGTAAGTGACGATGTACCCGTAAATAGAATCGACACCTAAGAAATTCATAAACAGCGAGAACGATCTGTCCATGTACCATTCAAATTAACTCTAATCGCTTCCATCACTTTGCCAACCTATTTTTATATTTTAATTATATTTCTAAAATATTAGCACCTAAGCATTTCCTCTTTCTTTTTACGTAAAACAATAGCTATCGAGCTATAATATACTGACAATTTTTTCACGATTGAAGCAGGAGTTGCGTGAGAAAAACTGGAAAGTGATGAATGCTCTTTCTGCTGCCGAGTCGCGTGTTAAATCCAAAATACAAAACTTTGATGTAAGTCCCCATTTTATCTAGTTTAGTCAGCTCCTTTCAAATTCGTTCTAATCCCTTTCCCGTTTTTGTGGTCGACAATACTTGCACTAAACTCAACAGATGATAATCTTGAGACGACATTAGAAATTTATGTACCGAAATCGATATATTTAACACTAGGTTTATGGAGCACTGAAAATGGCTATTTTACAATTACTTTACAAAAATAACAAGAATGTGTCTATCGAAATTCTTAGCCATTTCTTTTATAATATATGTGCTCAAAGAAATAAATTTGTTGAATAATCCCTCATGGATCGTTCCGACGGTTTCTGTAAACCTAGTATTAATATATTTAACGAAGTGTAAGAGAATATTCATGGTTCGTTTATTATCAGGAGGCTGGACAAAAATTGAAACTTGAGCAAGAAGAATTAACAAAAGCTTTCTTGATGAGGATATTCCCGGAAATAAAAGTATCCGAAAAATCGCACGATCAATGGCTCAGAGTTTTCGAAGAAAAAGTACACTCGGTGCTAGGTGAATTGAAGAATAAAAACATGGACGATAATACTCATTCAGATTTGGAGAAACAAAATAAAAGCTTGCAGGATATGATTACGCATTACAAGCAAATTATCGTAGCCACTGTAAGTACAATATACAATGTGCAATTGTAGTGCTATTCCGTCGGTTACAGACTTGTGTTTTATCTCGAGACATTATCTCTTTCGTTTGCAGGAAAGCATGCTAAATAAGCTCCAAAGTGACGTAGAGTCGGAAGAAACAAGGTGGGAATCTCAACTTCGACAAAAAGAATCCGAGGTTGCTAATCTTAGGATCGAGGTATATGATCTTTTACGTTTAAATTAACACTATTTTTACGGAGCGCTGAAGCAGACTATTTTATCTATCCAATGTTTTAGCAATTTCTTTACAATCTCAATAATCGTAAATTCAAAAAATTATAGCCCGTCGGGATTTTGACGGGTTTCGTAAACATAGTGTTAAATAAGATAATACATTCTATAGATACTTAGAAAATCAATTAATGTGTTTGCAGTTACAAAAGAAGGTAGGGGAAATGGAAGTCAGGTTAAAAGATGCTGAATCTCGTAAAGAACAAGCCAATGCCGACTTATTGGCTCTTAGATCTACACCACAATCAATTTCGAGTGGTGGAAATACTCGCGATTTAGTAGCGTTAGAAAAGCTGCAGGAGGTAAATAATTTTTTAAATGAAATTATTTTATAAGAGAATGTGAAATGAATTAAAACTGTTGTTTTAAATTGTTCTGATTGTAGGAGAAAAAACGTTTATCGGAAGAACTGCAATCAGAATGTCATAAAAGGGCAACGCTAGATGCGGAAGTAATTAAGTTACGTTCTTTGGTTGCACAACTTCAAGAGGAAGTAATACAACTGAAGGTATAAAGAATATTCGTATAAAAAGATTAACGAAACGAAGAAATAATATTAATGTATTATACTTCCGTTCTAGACTGCGGGTAGTGGAGATTGCGCCAGTTCCGAACAGTAAATGTCGAATGGACCACCGTCATCCGAGTGTTCTAATTCCGAGGTTAGTATACATTGTCTTCGAACGTTTTATAAGTGTCCTAATTGATTTTTATCTAGTGCCTTTTCTATAAAAGACTATAAAGTTTCTATTATAGCTGTAATGAGAAACATTAGAGCTATAATTCGAAATTATAAGAATCTACGCAATGCTGCAAAACATTAACAAAATACAATAATCATAATCAATTTTCATGAATAATGACTAACAAAAGAAGTTTGTATTTCGCCATAATTTCACTGTACGCAATCATTGTATGATAACAACCGCATACGTAGATATTATTTCGTGAAAGCCAATTAAACTTCTAATTGAAATTTAGAATGGATTTAGATCTGAATTGAAATGAATTCAATTTCTTTTACGAAGTAATATCTATTAGGAATTCATTATGTTTGTTACATGTGTATTAATATAATCAAATTAGTGAATTAATGAGGAATGCATAATAACAGTATTAAATACAGTTAAACTTTACTTTATCAATATTAGCAGCAGATAAGTTCATGATCTTTACTTTGAAATTCTATGTCTGTTTATAATATTTGTCAGTTTTTCTAATAAACGCAGATCTGGATGTGGTATCATTGTTTCTACGCTTTGCTTTATTTTTGCATTTAATGTCATCGTATTGCTGTGATCGATGTGGATGCGTGTTGTTTCAGTAATGCCACATTCAAACGATATCTGTTTATTTGATACGATTAACTTCTACTCATATATTTACACAGGAATTAGTTTCTGATGTTATTTATTAACAACTAATATTGCCATTTTGTAGGTATTTTATACATGGCTTCGTGTTTGGAAAAGTAACAATTCGAAATGCAACACGTCTATTTATTTATTGTAAGTAAAATCTCCTTCTTGCAGTTTCCGTACCGAAGTAATATCATTTGTTTAATTGTCACTTTTGTAAGCACGAAGAAATTTTTTATTGAACATATATTATTTTGAAATACACTAAGTAAAATATGTGAATTGTTTCAATAATGTATAAGAACATAAAGTTTTTATCAAAAGATCATATGTATCAGCAATACCAATTGTCGTTCATCATTTTGCGTTTTTCAAACCGTTTCTCGAATGACGATTTCACAAATTTTTCTATCGTCTTTGACTGTAAAAATTTGACAAATTGTCGATGCGTGCTGTGACGTACAGAAAGATAAAATAATAATAATATCTGAAATGCAGCCACCGCTAGCAGCACAGACTCTGATAGCTGCATTAGAAAATACTCTTCTCAAGAATACAGAGTTCACAAATAGTTCGATAACCAAGTCTGTCTATTTGGTTCATTCTCAACGAGAAAATTGACAACAGCCCCCTTTCTACAAAATACTCCTCGAAATCTTGACAACACTCAGGCTAGCTGGATTCCATTGATGAGCCAGCAGCATTAAAAGCACAAGAAAAAGAGGAAGGTAAACTTCAAAGTTCTGAAAGAGGGAAAAACATATTATTGACTCGATTACCATATAGCCGCACTTCACTTATATATACAATAGTCATTAAAATGTGATATATGTTTATTTTCGTTACTTGGGCTCAGTATTACAATGAATTTTATCTTAATCCAGTACGAACGAATCAGCTATTTTCTAAATTAATTTTTACAATTTACGCTATGAATTATTATTTGTTAGTTTTTATAGTATAGGGACTGGCAAATATTATAAGCAATATTCTTGTTCTTGTATAAATTTTCGATAAATAAATGTAGCATAATAACAATTCTTTGTGATAACTCTGAGTCTCTACGCTATTATTTCGTTGTCGTATTATTTAATATTGTTTCAGTAGTATCCATATTTTATGGTAGATTCATCTTACTTGCTATGTTCTTTATCGTAACTGTTTTCATACAAGCATTAACATCAATTGTATTTACAAGTGGCATGTAGTTGGATTAAATGTTAATCGATTTTATATGTATATATGTGTTCTATAGTTTTATCAATTTTGTAGTAAAATCAGCTCATATGTATATATATTCACATGTACATCACACACCATAGTTCTTTGCAATTTGCTAAACTGCTACATACTTACATGCGAATTGTATCTATGTGTATACATATTGTTTCTATAAATTTATGTGGCTAACAATTTTTCAGTTGAAAGTGAAATTCCAAATGGCAATATTTGCAGAATTGGTTAAACTTTGCTATATTCATAAAAGACTTATAAAATACTCGATCATTTGATATTTATACAATGAAAATATACTGTATTTAAACTATTCTATACATGTAGGTGTCCATTTACATTACTTGTTATTTTCGTTTTAGCAAACAAACGTTTGAGTGACGTATGTATTGCATGTGTTGTATTTAAATATTAAAGAAAGCATCTAGTTTTGTGCAAACGCAATTTTATCGAGGGGGACACTTCCAGTTATCAATTTTATACATTTTACTTCTACATTTTTGTGTTTAGCCCATTTTGTGGGCTAATTTATTCATTGAGTATAATTCACAGCGAATTTTGCTAATTCAATACAAATCAGCATGCAAAAAATTAGATGAAACTTTCTCTTCCAACAAATGCATTTCAAATAAATTTGCTACTTGTAAAATTCAATAAATATTGTACTGCATTAATGAAATTAATTAAATTAAATTAATAAACTAAGAGAAATAAATTTGTTGGAACAAGCATAAAAGGGTCAAAAAATGTTTGTTTTTAATTATGCAGCTTCCTCCTTATAACGTTGATCGTAATAATGAATATCGTTAATGAATTTTTCAGGGTGGTCCAGGGAAAAAATTACTTCAAAGAACAAACTGGGTTAACACAGTGCGAAAGCGGGTTATTCAGAAAGGAAATACAATCGTAATTGCATATGCTCCCATGTTGTATAAAACATGAGTGGTAAACTTTGCTACTGAGAAGACTAATATAATGATAACAATATGAATAACGTTTCTTATAAAAAGAATAACATATTTTATTATATGGAAAAAAATATAAATAATGAAATCTTGTAGTTAAAGAAGTGAGAAATGTTGATTCTGATGTTTATCTTGTGGCTATGGAAACTGAATAAACACAGATAGGCATACCTTAATAAGAATGATAAAAAAAATCATGCATTGTAAATTGCAGTGAGGCAATTTTTATTGTTTACACATTACTTTTTTGTTTTAAGAAGTATGTTCAGATGTTTATAACTATTCTTAGCGTCTTTATAGTGTTTTATTTAAGAAACATTAATATATCGGATCATTGAGAAGAGAAAGTATATGTACAATTAAAAGAAACGCACGATACTCAATCGAATTCGGAGAGAATGTACACTTTTGTGTAGTCGTATCTCCCGTGAGTAGCAAACACCAGATTTTTAAATGATTTTCATACTGTTAAAGCATTTGTATACAAAGCTGAAACCGTTGATGAATTTATGTGCAATAAACAAGCATGATCGTGTGTTCACCTGTATTAAAGAAACAGTGTAGTGTGTTTTTGTAGGTGGCTTTTAAAAGGGATTTTTTTTAAGTTACTGAGAACTATATTGCGTTTACAAAATTACAATGGAAGACTACTCATGCACATCTACTGCAAAGGCATAGTAAAGTCTGTTTGGGGATTATACGAAAGAACAGGTCCAGATCTATTAAAATAAATCAAATAGAGTGAATTATACATATATATGTATATGTGTATACATACAATATAATTGGGCATTTCAAACAGCGTTTATTAGAGATTTCATGTTAGTTTATTCTTAAAGGAATTATAATTTTTATCATAATCATGCATTACGAACTATCGACTAGATAATTCAAAATACTCTATTTACAATATATTAAATATTTGTTTCGTAAATTACAATTGTTTCATTTATTTTACAGAACCGCATATGTTTAGTTACACGCCGTACTTATTTGTACTTTACATATAGAAGAATAGAAATATAGTTAATGAAATGTTTGTTTTATTTGACGTTGAATATTAAGCGAGTTCTCAAGCAACAACTTGTATGTACAATCAATTATAATTTATTTAATCACTACTTTAGAATCAAATACTATGGTCATTGATATTTAAATCTTTTATACAATTACTTTTGTTTTCTTTGGCAATATAATAAACGAGGAGATAATTATACAAACGTTTTTCGGTGTTTATATTTTTACTCATATTTAACTCACTCGCGATCCAAAAGTTAAAATGCGACCGCAATTTACTTTTGTATTCGTATGTTTATGTAGTTACTGTAATATAAATGAAAGAAATATATGAGTAAAAGTTATAAAAATGAGAATGTTGTAAAATACAATCCAATTGTTTTCTTAAAAAATAATTTATTCATTACAGTGGTATCACAGATTACAACAAATTTTCTTGAAATGTACATTCTTAATGTATACAAATATTTTAGTTTTATTTAATTCAACATCGTTTGCAAAAATCCTAAAATATAACTACCTAAATCTTCGTCTTGGTTTGTCCACGAAACGTACACGCTCTTTTGATCATCTTCATCGCCTTCTACTTTCACTAAAACGGATTCAACGGATATCGATCCATCGGTTAACTGAACTGTCCAGCCTGATAATCGTTCTTTTAAAGGCTGTAACAGTTTCAAAGTTGTGGAATGTGCTGGACCGGGGTCCCTTACTTGCACAGTAGACGTAAATCGTACTACATGTTTCATTATGCCGGCTGCTTTTGTTACCTACAATAAAAAAACAATATTCGACATGAAAAAATCTTCGACGTGTCTTAAATAAAATACAATGCATACCTCGTCCGCGTCTACAAGGCACGCTCCATCCTCGCGCAACATTAAAACACTGTGCAATAATCTTCGTCGTTTAGGGTCCGGTGGCAATGCAGAATACCTCTTCGCTTCTGCTTTCAACAATGCTAAAGAAGCGTCAACCGGAACTTTAGAAACGGTTGTTACAACCCACGTTTCTCCGTTCGCAGGATTATAACAATTAATTCCAAACTCTTGTTTAATTTTTTCTTTCAAGAACTCCATTTTAGCAAATTCCCCGTGTACTAGCATAACGTTCTTCGGCTCGCAATATTGTATCAACTGCATGATTCCTTTTGCATCAGCATGTGCAGAAAAAGACATGTATTCCACGGACATTTTGATCTCGACTATCTGTCGATTTTCGAACTCGATTCTTCTAGAACCGTTTAAAACTTTGTGGCCAATTGTTCCTTGCACGCAGAAGCCAGGCATAATCACCATGTTTGCTTCATTCGGGGCCCATTTTTTGAAAATTTGTAAAGACAAGCCAGCATGCAACATACCTGGAGTAGCGAATACTACCATCGCGCCAGGATTATCAATGTAGGCTTTGTCGAATGGTTTTATATGCTTGAAGTCAAACATGTTCCTTTGTACGAAAGTTTTCTTGATCTTTTGGTTAGTCCACGTGATAAACATTTTATAATAATTGTTTGCCTTCTCTGTTAATCCTAGAGCAAAGTACACGGGAACTTTTAAGTTCATTCTTTCCCAATAGGTTTCTAACAATATACAAAGCTCTTGAGCACGTCCCAGAGCAAATACAGGTATTAATACTTTTCCACCTCTGTCTATACATTCGTGAACCTATAAGAACAATTTTATAAAGTTAGATATGATATTTAACGCGTGCTCGATGTACACAATTAACGATCAGAGCACACCTTTTTTAAAAAATCTCTTTCCCTGCATCTCTTAGAATCTCTGATGGTTGTTGCATACGTTGATTCCGATATTAATAAATCTGGCCTGCACTTATCTATCCACGCAGCCCCTAAGTGTCTATCGGGAGTCATGTTGTAATCTCCAGTGTATACAAACGATTGGGAGCCAACACGAACCCAAAACATCGCAGCACCAAGTACATGTCCTGCATAGTATGCCTTTATTTCTAATTCGGAGTCAACCATGACAGACTGATGCAATGTAACAGCGATTACTTTCTTCATGCAATCTTTGATCATTTGCGAGGTGAAGAAATTGCTCTCTCCTTTACGTTCTACAGCAACTTTCCTCATATCCTCGAGTAATATAGGTGCGATGGCCTTTGTAGGGTGTGTCATATAGATTGGACCGGTGTAGCCTACCTGTAAGCGAGAACATGTTTCAGAATTTAATATGTCGGCATGATTTATTTCATTCGCATTACCATTTCTGTGAAGTATGGCAGAGCACCGCAATGGTCCAAATGAAAGTGTGAAATGATGACGCAATCGATGTAGTTGGTTGCCGAACCTTCTGGGACTATATACGAGAAATCTGGAAACCGTCTTTCGTCGTTGAAGCCCATGTGCATGCCGCAGTCCAACATAATATTTTTTCCACCCATTGTCACAAGGATGCAACTTCTTCCGACATCCTGGCCAGCTCCCAAAGGAGTGACTTTGATGTCTGGCATTTTGCTAAACGATATAACGATTTACCACTAGATTTAAAATGATGAGTTCTAATCTTTTTATTTATGATTAGAGAGATTGTAAAGATACATCCGCGAGGAATTATTCAACAAATTTATTTCTTTCGATACATATTATAACAAAGATGGCTAGAAATTTGGATAGATACATTTTTGTAAAGTAATGCAAAATACTTGGTTCAAAAAACACGGTCGAAATAATATTATCTTTCGTAAAAAGGTTTTATTCTTGAAGATTCAATTGGGAGCAAACTAAATTGATAGCAAGTGCGATTAATCTATATAATAAATATTTCCACTGGATCGACGATTTGTGTAGTAGATCGTTTTAAATTAAAAACTGCCACTATGAGAATGTTTATTAGCGCAATCTTATTGTACTAATCTATTTTCTGAATAAACAGGTTATGTTATGCAGAAATCTATTTATTTTTTGAGTAAATAGGTTATGTTCGATAGTAAACATAACCTCTTTCCACAATACCGAGCTTAAGGTGGATTTAAAATTGCATAAACGGAAACATTATGTATTCTAAAAAACAGTTTCTACTCACCTTTTGTCGGACGTATAATTATACTTTATTCAAGTAGACAAATAACGAAATATATCATACGATTCTGTAATGTCGAGAAACGAGATTTATTATTTTATACTTTAGCTCTCGCTGAAAAATCTTTAAAACGAGATACATGTAGTACGAGATGATATCCAACCACACAGAAGATTATCTTTAAATTCAAAAAGTTCAACTGCGCCGTTCCGGGATCGAAGTATGTATGTATCTTTTTTTTCTCGTAAATCAATAAATTAGGTCAAGGCTAGAATCGGCGAGAAAAGATAGCAACACAGTCTGGTTCACATTTTCAATACTTTATTCATATAATTTCGTAGTTATGGCATTATCTCTATGTATGTACATGTCTCCGATTTTTCAAGAGATCTCTCGTAATGCGTCTCTGTGCACGCACCGTATTATGTATATTAATCACTCACGTGCGCGCGCGCGAGTTGCTTTGATTTTTTAAGTTGTAAAAGGTATCCTCGTCGTGCTTCGTTTTCCCTAGCTTTCTTTCTCTCTCTTTCTGGCACACACATTTTCTCATTTTCTCGCGTTCTTTCGTTCTCTCTCTCTCTTTCTCTTTTGCCCCTTAAATATACGATTCACTTGTAACTCTCGCCCATTTCACCCCGTGTCCTGCGAAACACGTTTTCGTCGCTGCGCGAAATGAAAAGAAAAATGTTTGCGGACTGCGTGGGATCGTGCGGCGTCGTAGATCCGCGCGGTACGAACCGGAAAATACTAACGGAACGGCACAAGAGGCGTCGCCATGACGTGTAAAAAATCTATATGCACCATTGTACGCTACGCTCGTAATTATACTGCGCTCGTTAATTATTCGCGTCGACTTTCCGTAAACGAAACAGCTGACTCGAGCTGCGCCAACCTCCTGACGCTCCTGTCTCAACGCCAGAGAACGCGCATGTTCTTGCATACGCACAGAGATGGGCATTGATCGATACATTAATGTTCACCACTTAAACAATCATCTTTCAATCGCCAATTGCCAACTGATTCGATCCATTGAATAGATTAATTGTCAAACGTGTGTTAAAGATAATTAAATCGAAAAATCGGCGATCGATTAAAGACGGTTTTCACATCAATCTTTAGGAATTTTTTTGAGAAGAACTATGGAACCTTTTGCATTCGTATTTTGCACACGTATTTATGGGTATTTGGAGTACGTCAGTTATTTTTTTCAAGTAGAAATAATCAAAACTATGGGAGTTATATAATTTCTTTTATAGAGTATGTTTTGACTGTTGCCACGATTCCGATCCGCTGCTTCTGCCGATCGAAAACAGAAAAATGGAGAAGTATGTTAATCGGTATGAATGTGGCTATGATGTTGAACCAAAAGAAATTGAATATTTAAATTCTAATAATTAATATTCCAAATACCTACTTCGCTACATCAGCATCAGTTAGATGAAAAATTTCACCGTTAATTGCAATTTCTAATGAAACGTGTCAATTGTAATCGTTCATTGCATTAAATATTGCCCAAATCTGTATCGTATAAATATACGTTTCTGTTCGAATAGGATCGCAACGACTTTCGCATGTTCGAATGCTACTTTACACGCACGTGCGCGTGGATCAGCGTGTTAAACAAGAAAAATATTTGCGATCGCCGTCGATCCTAAGGTTTATGCAAATATTCATCGACCAACGTTGTGTTTCTCGCGTTTGCGTGTTCGTCGTTTCGCGAACGTATTTTTCACTATCTAGGTTCATATAGTGCACCCATACGTATAGACTGTACAATGTAAAATATAATTCCATCTAGCTATAGCGACTCTAGATACAGTTGTGTGAGCTTATTTTTTTATCCTTTTCTGTTTTCGTGTCTGCCTATCATCTAACGACTTTCCGGTTCACAATGCTCGTCGCACACACGGTCTCTCGCTGTTATCCTCTATCCTCCTCTTCTTCTTTCCATTCTCTGTCTCTCATTTGCCATTTTTATTCCGCATACACTTATAAATAACACGACCACTCATTCTCGCAGCCATCCTCTCATACCGCCGTCAGCCACTTTCTCTCATCATGTTCCTCGTTTACGTTTTCTTCTTCGGTTTTCCGCGCACTACGCATTAATAGTTATGCTTAGGTATGATCCTACCCGTGACACACTTAGCTTCAAGGTTTAATGCGTTTAAGTTTAATTAGAGTAACATTTTGCATCGGTAAGATATCTTATTAGAAGTTAACTAGTTTAGTATAAACATTAGTCGTCAGTACATCGAAGGATATGCAGATAGAGAGTTTAGAGGGCAGTGATAACAATATGTCCGAGTTATTCCGCGTTGGCGGATCACTTTGCGGACTTCCGAGATCTTGAATATTCTGGGGACATTGAACTTTGATTCGGTCCATGCGAAACGTTGGGATCCTTTTATCCTCAAAATTCACTCTTATCTCCAGGATTTTACTCGCAGAGGTTCTCGACGTGGTCGAATCAAGTTTGTTTCGCAATTTGCGGTGGAAGGAGCTGATTAAATCGAAAAAATATCGCCACTTCGCATGGACCATGTCACTGTCGAATTTCCTCAAAATCTTCGAAATTCTCGAGATCCTCGAAAAGGTGATTCGTTTAGTGCGGAATGGCTCGTTTGCGTTTCTCGAGGGGTGGCAAACACGTATGGCAATCGGCAGCCATCTCATGGCACATAATGGTGGAGTTAGAAATAGAGAATCTGTTTCCTTAAGAAAGAAGGGGGAATAATTGTAGGTTGTACACGACTCAAAAAGAATTTCATACTTTCCTTGTTGATATCTTTATTTAGTATTTTCGTATTAATGAGAATTGTTCCTGTTACCCTCCTGAAACTCGTCGCTCATCACTGTCAAATGAAATGGCAAATCTTTTTCTGAATCATCGAAATGAATTGAAGAATGAATGAAACTGTTGTTCAATGAACTGTTCCCATCGTTGGAGTATTTTCAGTTTAGACACGGAAGGATACGAACGATCAATACGAAGTTTAAAGGTTTCCAAAAAGTTCCAAACGTTCCGATTGTTAATACGAAAATACCGGGATTGTTTCTGGGAATTTCGCGTAATATGGACGATGTCGAATTTCCGTTTTGTCGTTTCGTCAATGGTTCTCGGATCGCAGTCGCACAAATGTTGTCCAAGAGAGGCGACTCGCGATCGAGGATCTTCCCTCGTCGATCCTCTGATGCTCTCTGTGGATCGTCGATCGTGTCGTCAGTTATCGATGATATCGTTAAGACTGCCCGCTCAACTGTAGCCACGTAAATATTACAAAATCCACATCGACTTATCGTTTTATAGCCTACGAATGATCTCGAAGGTGAAGATTTGCAAGTCCAGCAAAGTCGAGAGAGTTTTTATCTTTTTTCATTTTTTCCCGTTTCGTTTCAAGAGAGTTTATTGTGCCATTGAAAAAGCGTCGTGTGTGGTGAAAAGCGATCGGCTTCTGTCGACGAAGTCTCGGAATTACAAAATGATCGACAATCGAACAAGGAGAAAAGGAAAATCGAAGTAAGCGGCCAAAGGCCATCGTCAACCGGCGGCTGTTGCATTTATCGGCAAAGGTCGTGCTGCACGTGGATCCGTCAAGCTCTTGTGCGATATAAGATATAAAAGAGTTTCGATATATGTATGTATATCTCTCCGAAAGAATTGTACAATTTTTCTTCTCGTTACCTTGTGTGTTTCGGTTCTCTGGTTTGTTTATTTTTTCGTTCGAGATTGATCTGAAAACGGTCGTGTGTGTGTTTGTCGCGTTTCGCGAAATTTTGTATACACAAGCAAAGCGCCATACTGAAAATGATATCCCTTATCGGCTCGCGCGGAATATTTATTTGGATACGAGAGCGTTTCGAATCGAAGAATATTCGAAAAAGAGAGGAAAAATCAACGGTTGATCCGGATAAACCTTAAAAACACCGTCATAAGTCCGCACGACGCAAAGCTAGGGATTCGGTTCGCTCGCAGACCTTTTCTGCGATCGCTCTGTCGAACAAGAATTATTCTTTCTCTGATATGCGTTTGTTTGGGGGCTGTGATCGGTTAGGTTAGAGTTAGATAACATCGTTCAGAGTTGAAACGTGGTTATTGTGCTTCCCTGAGAGCCAGTACCCCGGCATTGTCACCTGTCGAAGACCACGTTCGCACCTTGGATAAGACTCTTTTCCTCAACACACATTAACAGTTTCCTATCGGCCCGGAAATCTCTCGTTTCAATCATCGTTTTGCCCGCTAATACATTGTCGCTATACCACATATCAAGTGTCTTCTTTCGATCAAAATGAAAAAATTGTCATGCAACTTCAAAATAAATCTTAGTACCAGAAAAATTGTGCTACCGTCAACACTTTTATTCTGATTTCATCAAACACTAAATCATTCAAGATTTTTCTTGCGATCGTTTGAACACAACAATTTCTATTTCTCCTTTTCAGATACTTCAAAACGTTTCATTTCTTTCTTTCAGTTTGTGTTATTTGTCGATGTAAAAAGTACAACACAAAAAGGAGTGTAACATCACCCCAGGGTTCTTTATGCAACTGTTTCCGAGGGTGAAAATCGTGCCCGTCGAGCTAATGATCGAAAAATCGATTCAATCCAGGAGCTCGGAGTCGGTCACGAATAATGATAAAAATCGTCTCGTTAAAAATCTAAAAAAGAGAGAAACAGCAGCTTTGCGCTGCTCCAAAGGGTTAAAGGGACCGCGCGTTCAGTTGCAGCCAATTATATTCCTCGCGAAAGGGGGCTGGTCGGTTTTAAATGCTAATTGAAGAAAGGGGGATCGATCGTCGTAACAAGACACCTACGGAGAGTTGGCGAGGGAGCACGTTTCGATGTTGGAACGCGAATTGTAACGATAACGACCCTAACGAGCACGCTCGTCAGCGGGAACTAGACTTTCCTAAATTAATAAGGGAGAAGTAAATCGGATAGGAATCGAAGACGAAGTTTCAAAGTCGCCTCGAGAACGCTGCGAACGAAGAACTTGCTTGCAGTGGAACGCCTTCGATCGGTGTTCCTCGAACCTTTCGAATATCGTGGAATTCATTCCACTGGGAGAAAGCCAGAAATAATCATTTCCTTCATAAATTATGTATATTCGACTTGAAAAGCTTCTGGAATTTTTATTCGTACGAAACTGAACGACAACAGTGCTATTTCAATTGTATTTCTCTTGAAATTGTTCTTTTATGGCAGGCAAGAGCATGAACTGCCCTGTGGGGCACTTTGTGTGACTCCCTTGTGAGCGGGAGCAATGAAACCACGCCCACACGGTGACCTTTAAACATTCTTTCAAATGAACACAGCATAAATCGCAATGGTATTGTTCAGTTTTGTGCAACAAACAAACTCCAGGAACTTCTCCACATAGATTATTACAGATCTCGATTGAAGTCATTCAAGATTCAATCTTTAATTTCATTGTTTTATGAACAAGATTGGATTGAGCGAACACTGTCGCACAAAAGTTTACAGTGCTCTTAGTTTCGTAAAGAAATATCTTTTCTAGCTTTTCTATTTTGTTTAAAAATAGTATATATTACAGAGAAATCGTAAATTGTCTTTAAAAAGTAAGTTTTGTGCAGTTTGCGAAGTGCTTTAAATATCCGAACGGCAGTGTAAGTATTTTGAAATTCTTATATCGTATTAACGAAACATCAACGTGGAATTAGTAATTTTGATAAAGAGATCAGGATGCGTTAAAATACTTCTCTTATATTATATTGTACTACAAATTGAATTCGTATCGGAAATTTTGCTTTTCCTCGAATAACTTTGTATACAATATGTATGTACTTATGTACATATGTATAATTCAAACCTCCGCTTACGTGGTTTACGTACATTACTATATTAATTAATAAAAATAATATAAAAACTTTTAATCTTTTCTTAAACGTATAAGCTTGCATTGATAGAATTTGCGTAAATTCTTTTTGTATTTTGCTTTCACGTTTTATTTATCCTTATTACAAGCTTTGTGCTTTGTAGCATTCTAGAATTCTATATTTAATTTTTTAATTTCTGTCTTTCGATAAAAGTTTATACATATTATCGGTGCATAATATTTTAAACATTGCTTACTTCGAAAGTGTAGTAACCAATATTAATCTTAAACAACAGATCGAGACTTACAAATTCAGCGAAGATTATCTTCGTTTCGTTTGTTTCTCTTTGTGAAATCGTTCCGATCAAATCTAATCTTTCATTCTATGAAAAAATATTCGGGAAATAGATCCACAATGGTTGATTTTAACATGGCCTCTGTTTTATCTCCGTACGAAATATCCACCGTTTCAAGTTTCCAGGTTCGAGGAACGCCGGTTTCAAAGAAAATGGCGCACCGACTGCAGGTTCTCCATGCGGCGAGCATTTTGCCAAGTATTAGAAAGCTTTCAACAATCGGACGTTTTTCTTCTCGTCTTTCGAGGTAATGGTTCCCTCGGCTATCATTTCCACATTTTCTCTCTTTCTCTCTGCTGCTCTCTTCCGTTCATTCGCGAGCGCACAGAGTTTCGCCGGCCCCAACGACGAGTTAATCGTTCTAGAAATACGCGTCGAGAGCTCGAAAACGTTTCGCTTGTGAAAAATAGTTCTTTGACGAGCCGGCCCTTTCCACGAATGTCCCGTAGGAACTCGAGTAATTCGAGGAATCGCGCAATGATCATTACAATGACGATAACGGTTCCGATTAGAAACAATAAGAATTGCGGTCTCGACTAATGCCAGCATTTTATGCGATTACTTTGGCCATTCAAATCATTATAGAAAAATTAACATTGTATGTTAGATTTATTATTCATGTTCCTAGCTTTTATATTCAATCATCAAAGTTTACGTCGTCGCCTTTGTACTCTGCAACTTGGAACTTCTTTTAAAATTACTTGCTGTATTGGGACTTGATCTTTTTCTATTATCATATGCGATTACCTCGGACATTAAAATTATTATTATATAGAAAAATTAATTTCCATGTTGAAAGTGATACTTGATGTTCCTGATTTCATTATGTACAATGTACACCGACTCAACTTCGAATGGAACGTGCTCTAGCACAGGTACACAGAAAGCTGGCACTAGTCTTGAAAAACAGGTTCTTCTGAAAAATCGACGTCCAAGCGAAAATGTCGTCGAAGCTTACAGGGAAGCTTCCAGCGAGTGTCCGACTCACCGGAGCTGAACAAAAACGGACATTGTGTTTGGCGCTAGTATAATTAACCCTTTGGAGCCGTGAATTTGCAGCGACCACATCCGAGTCCCGGTTACTCGCTCCATTCGTTGAAGCGGCGAACAAAGGGCTTTATTAAAATTTCACAATGGGGAGAGATTATTGCGTGGAAATAATGGAGAAAAATGCTGTAAAAATATGGTCGAGGGGAAAGTACGAACGCGAGATCGAAACGAACGATCGAAACGCGCGAGATCCTCGGTAGATAGAATTCAGAATGGACGTCAAAGGGTTATGCACCGGTCAAACGGTCCCCGATTCGTTTGTCCTTTTTTTTTGGCAAATACTGTTGTTCACACCCTGTGCTTTCGTAGAAGCGTCTGTGCACACGGCCGTGTTGTCGACCACTCGACAGTGTCCTCCGAGTCAGTTAAAAACTTACTCATGCCTCGCGATGCTGTCGCGAAATCAACTCGCGTGTTAATCACACACCGATCATTGTTGCTCTTCGTTACGACGAAGAACCGCGGGCCCATATACACGTACACACACAGGCACGCAACACACACGTACACTGAAACGCGCTCACACGCTCTTCCGTTAATAAAATCTATATAATTTTAATAAACAATTTACACGTATAACATAATCGATAAATGTCATATCTGGTGTACGACGTATCTGCGTACGGCGTACACGTTCCTTGGCATGTGCTCCGTGCGTACGCACATACGCGCGTACATTGCGTGTATACCTTTTTCCTTCCTCTTTCTCTATACAACAATAAAAGTTCATTAATCGCTAGATAGGATCGTTCGTATTGATACTTTCGTCCTTGCGCCTCGTTAATCCCAACACTCTCTCACCGTTGTATAGTATATACAAGTATGCATATTACATATACTGGACTACGAGAAACGCTTCGATCGGAAGCGAGTACGATCCTTGAAATACGGCAAGACACGCGAAATCTACTCAGCCTGTTGCACTGCGGCGAATAATACGCGAAATGCTGGCCAAAATTCGCCCCTTGGTGTGTAACAATGTCAATTGTTGATACATCTTTTTCAGACATTTTACACATCGACGTAAAATATATTTTAACAACAACAGCATATATGTATAAATATTATCAGCAACATATATCTATTATAATTCCAGGAACATTTCTGCTTTGGATTTGTACGACAGTTCTTTGGTAAGCTTACATAAATTATAAATTAGGGGTTAATATGTTCAATTTTTGCGTAAATTGTCGAGATTTAATCAAATAACTCTGAGAAGCGACAGAGTTGAATTTTTATTAGTTAGTTCATCCTTATCCCTCCTATCAGGCATTTTCTTTAAATGGAAGTGTCGGCTAACGATCACACTGAACAGTTGGAGCGATAAGGGTAACATTAAACACTATTATAATATTAAACACTATGTGTACGAACTTTTGTATCAGAAATTATCTGTCGAAACAAGCTCATCTTTTTTTGCCAAAATCCAAAGGATTTCACTCAACAATATTTCTTTGAACAGGGAAATACATTTTGCAATATTTACAATCATTAAATAACTTTCATTTCATAAATTTCTTCTCGAAGATTTTTTAAATTTAAAGAAAATATGACTGTAGTTCTTGAAATTCTACCTACAATATAAATCCATTTTTAGGTACGTGTCTTTAAAGTTAGCGTCACAATGGATCGTCAACGAATCTGTATGCGTCATGTTCACAAAATCGACGATAACTTTCAAAGCCGCAGAGACTCGCGAAAGATGATTAGTGGAGAATTTAGAGGAAGCTCTCCTTTTCAATAGAAAAAAAGAATTAGCCTGGAGGAATGTTAAGAAATTTACTATTTACACGAATAAACATAGAGTATACTATTATCTTCTATTTTCGGTAGAGCCATTTCTGTAGAACCTGAAGAAGCTGGTAACGGCTTAACCCTACATGAAACCAACGCCAATAGAATCTTAAAGCACTACGTAAACGATCGATATAAATACATTAACAAGTTCGTCACAAAAGTTCATTTCACAGAATCATCAACTCCAAATTCCAACAGTCTCAAAACAATTATAATACGAAAAAACTGCTAAGAATGTAAAAATTGAAAACTGTCAAAATCTGTATAGATGTCTGAAGAACCATCTACACTAAATAAATCCAAAGAATTGCGCCTTGTTCTTGACTTTCGGCCAGAATTTCGTCACTTTTCGCCACCGCGCGACGGCGTGGTCTAAAGGAAGGATCATGCGCGCGAACGTTCTATGGTACATAATAAATCTTTCATATACAATAAATATAATACACAACTAACAATATAGCAACAAGGAAGAAGTTTGATTCGACGACGATCGCGGGTCGTGTGCCGTATTCCAAGATTCTGAAAAAACAGCGACTATCTTTTCTTGTCCACGTTCTCGAGGATGCTGGGAATAAGTTCGAGAGCGTCGTCCTAACAAATGAATAACGAAATGCGCTAGCTCCGCCGGCGCTCAGCCCCGTTCTCTCTTCTCTGAACGTTGATCGAACCGCGGAGGACTCGAACGGTTAACAATCGTTGCAGCCTCGACACCTTATAATTCTACATTCTTCCGTCATCAGCGCGGTATATCAGTCTTGACGTCGTGTCGGATCGGCTGTGCCTAGTATACACCGATCGGGATGGATCCTAGTTTCGATCGGGTTCGTCGTCGACGCAAGGATACTCGGATATGTTTTCGTGTTCAGTCGTCTGCTAAAGATCGGTCGAGTCGTCTGCTAACGATCGAACCCCCGTGATCTAGATTCTAGACTCTAGAAGGAGGGGCCCTATCGAAACGTTCACCGATCCCCGAACGAGTTCACGATCCGTGATCACTGTTCACCGGTTGGTCACCCGCAAGGAACACCTTTCCAATTTCAACCGAAGAGGCTCTGATCGAAGTTTCTCTTGTTAACCAACGTAGCACCAACGAAGAATCTAGAGGAGGCTCACTCGTTCTGTTCGAACGCACACGTGGACACCTGGCACGAGACCGAAGCATGCGTGCAGTCTCAATCTTGAGGACAACGGTCGCCTCTACACGTACCATTCTTTGATGTCTATCGGTTCGCGTTTCTTGTTGGCTTTGCTGCCATTGGCGCCATTCTTCAGAGCACCGTTGAACGCCTGGCCGGACCCGGTCGCGCCTAACAGCGCGGCGTTAGGGTCCTGGCAGAAGTTCTTCGTCTCGTCGACCTTGTAGCTGGTCTCCGGACGATTCTTAAACTTCAGGATAATCAGGATGATCAGCACGATCGCGATCAACGCCCCGGCGATTATGCCGATTATCAGCGCAGCGTTCTCCGCCGCTTCGCTCGTTATCCTCTTGTTGTTGTTGTTCTTCGGAGGGGTCGGCATCGGCGTGTAGATCGGAGGCGGAGGCGGTGGAGGTGGGTCCGTCATCTCCGTGGTGGTCGTTTGGGTGGTCACGGTCGTCGACCTGGGCGTCACGACGCTGCTGTAATCATTTCAATGCGGTCGGTTAGTATCCTGACGAGTCACGTGTAATATAGGAGATGCGAGGTGACGAGGGATGACGGCAGTGGATTGTTGAGACTTTGATAGGAAGCGAGGGGCTTCCTATTTCTGTTTCTCTGTTGCCTATCGCTTTTCAATGAGCAGTATGGTATCAACTCTTAAATCATGTGAAATCTAAGGGATGATGAAGGTAGACAACGGTGGATTGATGGGATCTAGGATCCCCTATCTCAAGTATCTTTCTATTCTATAATATCCTATCAATTTTTTGATAATGTACAGTGTAGAGTGTAGAATGTTTATTTTATCTCTCAGTTTGCAATTATCAATATATTTATAATTTTTTAATAATATAAATAATGATAGGGGTCGATTGTGGTATGATTACGATTCTGACAGAGTGCACGTCTAAGCAACTATACCTCCCTTTACCAAGAGTAATATAATTTCAATTTTTGAACCAACTGTATATTACTGAAATAATCTTTGTCATATGTTTTCCAATAGTGTCGGTGACGATCAGAGCGAAACATTAGTCATTTCTATGCACAAGTAGAAATGGCTGCCGCTTTAAAGCGCCAAACTGTATCCTCAATTTAGATATCGGGTCATTTATTTTTGAGTTCTCGTATCAGCTGGACTGAAATATTTAAAACAGCATTATTAGAAATTTTGTTGAGGATGCTAAAAATTTATCACCACACGGATCGAGTCAGCTATGGGAACTTTTTATAAACGAATTAAATATAAAATTTTCAGAAGTAGATTAAGTCGATATACATGTATGTACATACATGTTTCGAGATACGATGCTTGTATCTGTGTCGTATATGAACGTTTGGAAGATTCGTTACACAGAGTTAATTCTAATATAGATGACCTGAAATTTACAATTAATTCGATGCTGTGCAGAAAATATATTGCTCAAGTGTAAACCAGGTTTCGATTAACTGACAATCCTGAATTTGCTGGCTGAATCCGTTAGAACGGTTAACTAATCAAACCACTAAAACCAATCTGACTGCTTAATCACAGTTTGGTTACCCACAACCCCCAAACACATGTATAATTTATCATCAATTTTAGCACGTATGCGGCGCAAACTAAGGACGACATAAATCAGTATTTGGAAATTATGGAAAAATATTCGAATAATTTGAGAAAAACAGTAAAATTCGGAAAAACGATAGAGCCATTTAATTATTAAAGCATATTAACTCAGGAGCAGATCAATTCAGTATTATTATTATTAAAACAGAAGCTAACACAATTGATAGAAATTGTTTACTTTCAGTAAACATATCGAATGAAAGGAGAAGTCACTCTCTGATTTTCAATCTGTCAATACCAGCCCTCTACGACTGAAATAACCATGAAAAAAACTTCACTCCCATTTTACCTGTAGGGACAGAATTTATCACCATTTCAAATTGACGAATAAATCACTGTCAACTCCTTATTCTCAATCTGTTATCACGAAACTCTTCCAATAACCATCCAACTCAACTGTCACAAATAAAAACAGCTGCACTCCTGTTTCCACAGTTGCAACAAAATTTGCCGTCGCTATAAAACCTTTAGAATTAAAGCAGAAATCACTGTCAATTTTTCAGATTAATCTCTCGCTGTCACCATTCGTAAAAACAAGTCACCGTTATAAACCCCTCAAAACAAACACAGAATAAAATACATATCGCTATCAGGATCACAAACTTGCCCTCTACCAAGAAAGAAAATCCACTCGTATTCCTCCGTCACGAATAAAACAGCAGAAACGAAAGGAACACATGTTCGAAAGGAAAACAGTGAGGAAAAACACAACTGGTGTGCATCAACAGGGTCGGCAGGCAGCATGTCCTCTTCGAGTTAGCACGAGGGACACCCCCTTGGACCCTCATAGGGAATATTTGGGGCAGGTACGTGGAATATTTGGCGAGTTGTTCGACCAAGAGAAAATGACAGACTCACCTGGCGTGGCTGGTCTCGAGGTCTGTGGTTGACACATTGTACTGGACGGAGACGGTGACGATATCCCGGGTCGATGTCGACGGCGAGCTTGGAGACGTTTGCGTGCTGATGTGGCTGGTGGTGTACTCGCGGGCTGTCGTGTACGTCACCGAGCTGGAATCTGCTTGGAAAATGGAATGGAGAAGCGTGAGAGCCGGCTGGTGCAATTACGTGTATCCGATTGGCTCCAGAAGGGGGATGGGGTAGTAACGTGCTACCGACAATATTTACGCGTGCGTAGGCCGGCAGATATTCACGCGTGCGTAGGCAGGCCACGTTGCGAGGACAACCAGGAGGGAGAGGAAACCGTGCTTCCAGCCACCGCGCCGCACCGCGCCACGCCGCCGCCGTTGCTTCCAGGGACGTACGTTTAATCACGCGGACAGAATCGACGCGACGCGTCGCGTCGCGACGCTCTCTCTGCCGTTTAATTGCTTTCTTTCAACGCTTTCCTACTCGCCGACACGCGAAACCGGGTCAGCGAGACTGATCCGTGCGTCATTCACCCCCTACGCGAACTACCAACGATTATTTTGAGAAATCTTCCAATTCTATGGACGATCATATATTTTCCAGCCGGCGGGCAAGATTTTTTAATTTTTCAATGATTTGATTTAGGGGTGCGATATAATTAGATTCGAGTTTGATGCTGGCTTATATATATTTTTTTTCGAAATGTTCCAGACCATGAAACTAACTGTTTGTTTTTAGGGTTGTTAATGTTGGCTTTTCAACAATTTAGGGGTGAGGGATGGTTCGACTGAATTCTGATCGAAGGTCGTACATATCTTTGAGAATAATTTGTATTCATTTTGTAGGAAGATTCCAAACGATAGACATAGAAATGTTTTATAATCAATAGGTTCTTTAGTTTCTTTTTTAGCCGAATGGAAAACTTACGGATGTACGATGATCAGCTCAGACATTCCAGAGGATCAAACTGAAGTGCTTTTAACATATTTTGTAGCTGGTGAATTCGAGAAGCTCTTTAATCTTTTTAGGGTTCGTTATGGTTAGTCGAGAAGGGTTTCTAATACCTGACAAGTCTTGTGAGTAGAGACGAAGGGGTGGAAGATGGTTGGACTGAATCTTGACACGATTCTCTTTTCCTTTAGAATAATTTGTATAGTTTGGAATGACGATGGAGATAGTTAAGACTCGCTTTAGTTAGGGAAACCGCTTTAGAAGATCGTTTGTATGTACAGCACCGAGTGAAGTGTCGATTTTCTACAATGATGATACACCTCTTGTTAGCTACCAGACGCAAACCTTTCCACCCCCAGTGGATTTACTACCCCATTATGTCTCTAATCACAAGTATACTGGAATCAACCCTTTTAAACACTAGTTTCATATGTGGAATACATTTTTCAGTGACATAAACTTTCTAAATTTATATATGATTGTTTCTATTAATTTATTTTATGAAAACAAAGAAGACTTTCGAAGTAACTAGTTGGATGAGAAAACAGAAGATCTTTATGAGACCAAGTTCTACGAATTTACATTTTTAAGGATCGTTTCGAAAGAAATTTAATTTGACATGTTTCTTTAAACGAATTTGTCAGTGCGCTCAACTGCATTCCGTGTAATACTAGATTACCTCGTGGAAACCGATCGTAAATAACTAAACGTCTCTTCAGGGATATCTGTCTTGATACGTGCGGGTAATATTTCGATGCATCGCAAATAGAACCATCCATCACAAATACTAGCCAATTTTAGCAAGAAACATTTTACGGGAACGCGAAGAGAGATTTATATCCGTTTTTGTCATTTCAAACGGACTGTTCAGTCGATGATATGAAATTTTTATTATGCTGCAATCGCGAGAGCGATGGATATTTTGGTACTAAATGTTTGGAAATGGTTTTTGAAATTGAATTGTTGATAATTGGTATTTTCCTTCGATTTCAATTAATAAATAGTTTCATTCGATGTGTCGAGTGAAAATGTAAGATTATTACGTTCCCGAGGATTTAGGGCAGAATATTTTTTTAAATGCGCGACGCAAGACAGAAAACTGAACTCGTCGAACTACATAAACCTCGTTTCTCGTCGTTCGAAATCGATTCCCAGTTGGTCTAGTTAAAGTATGTCGACTCTCTAAGTTCATTAGTGCTCGTGGATTTGCTGATCGAAATGTCTGATGTCGCCAAAAATAGTACTGCATGCTGTCTCTTCAATTTATTAGATTGACATGGACATGCTCATTTTAATTTGCTAAAGTTAATCGATTCAATTGCAATTGCAAACACCAAAGAATTTAATTATTTTTCTCCATCGTAACAAAAATTAGCAAATGGCTTTTCAATCTTCCAATTTCTTATAGCTTATTATAAGTATATGACATACAGTAAACTAATCTTATTGTCAGATAGGGTAAACTAAATTTAGATAATTTTTCGAGGAAGGCAAAATCATTATATCAATTTAAAGCAGATAAATTTTGATCTGAGAAAAACGATTTCGCATTTGTCTCGTGTTTCCATCAAACTATGTATAAAAATGTAAATTCCTGATGTAATTATAACACCTCTCAACATGAATGCTGGTCGGCCATTTATTTTTCCCTCAACCACTATCCGAGGCTTAAATCTCCATATTTCTCTATCTTCCATCAAATTATTCATACAAACATAAAACAATATGCATAAGAAACCAAAGACAAAGATCTGGGCAATAAATCCATTAAAAAAGATTGTTTACATTAAAAAGATATCCTGGTAGAATGACTAACTAGAAAAGAAGTTTATGACAATGGTCTATGTATTATACAGTAACAACTACACTAGCTTAATAAAAATGTGTCTAAAAGCAAAAAGGAAGGAAAAAAAAATAAAAAACATACCGATTGTGTGATTAACAAAATGGACGTCCCAAAATTTGATGCAAAAATCAAAACTTTCTATCATCCGACTGTAGAGCCACCCGATGGGTCCTAAGTCAGCTGTACTCACTCAGAAGGTAGCTAAGGAGTTCGTCGAACGATAATCGCTCGGTGGAGCAAGGTCAACTTAGGGGATGCGGGAGGTTCCAAAAAGATGATTCTATGAAACGGAATCACTTTAACGGCGGCAAACAGAGACGAAAGAGTGGAGACATTCTCTATTCTGCGGTGAAGAACGGCGTACTGAAAGAAGTCGCATCTGCGTCGAAGGGGTTGGCGCTATTTTCGTGATGGTCAACTTAACCGGTGGTAGTCGGGATTGGCGGAGCTTTCACCGTGCGAACTCGAGGGATATGCAGATGAAGAGGACGCCCACGGGCCAAGTATTTCCATAACGAGCCTTCGTGCATTTTTTCATCCTCCGCAACACCCCACCTCGACATCCTCCTCTTGCGTTCACATTTTCAACGTATCTTGCCTCAATTAGTGCACACGGCCAAGTCAACCCCGCGCTATTTCACTCGCGAACGATAAATATTAATGCAACGTTTCCGACGACGCGACGCGATAGAAACGAGCCAGCTCCGAGATTGTTCGAGATTTTGACAGAATGCGAAATGGACTGCCCGATTACGCTGCCGAACGAATTCTGCACGCTGTCGTCGAAACTACCAGCTGAAAGGCTAGCCGATAGCGTCGGGTGCGATTGATCTTAATCTATTTTCGCAGACATTAGAAGTTTTTCAGTGATTCAGGCTCTGAGTGCTGCTGAATCTTTTAGGCAAGCGGAAAGCTAATGGCAGGGGGAGAACTGGCCATCTCTGGTCTTCTGGGTATTTTTAAAAACGAGTAAAGTGAGCTTTTTAGCGAGAGGGTTTTGTGTTCTTTGATATTCTCCGGGGAAATTGTTTGAAATTTGTAGCTTAAAAAGTATTAAATTTCCAATTTCAAGCACATGTATCCTGATCGAGAAATCACTGGGAGCAGGGGACGCTTTACCACGAAACCCGGGGCATACAAATTTCTAATCTGTCGCGCCGCGCCGCGCCGAGAAGCGTATCTCGGCAGCGTGTCGCGGGTTCTGCGGAAGTGCTTTCGATTCAGCAGCTGGGCAAAGAATTCTCTTTCCTCTCGGCAAACTATGCAGGTCTTTGGAAATACTCCGCCCGCATGAACGACGGGCATGTACATACTAGGAACTGAACGAGAGAAAACCGTCCACGGGAAGATCAATACCAGGCGCGGCGTGTTCGCGAGTTGGCACTCGTGAAAATCGAGTGTGTTCCGATAGCGAGGAGGGGCAAAAAAAATAGCATTGCCGGGGAAAAAAACCAGTAAAACGAAAAGAAAACCAGAACAAAAGGGACAAAGGGAGCCAGAGAGTAAAAAGTAGAGTAATAAAACGGACCGGTGACCGACGTGAGGAAGATCTCCTCAGTGGTGGCCGGCTCGCCGGATCCTTCTTCGCAGTCTTCGTCATCCTCGCACGAAGGACGTTCCTGGATGTTCTCCTTGCGATGTGTCGGGCTTAGGGTCGTCGGCGACCTCGTCGAGGCGACGTACACCGGCGTGATTATGTCGTCTGCGAACAGAGAAGAGGAATAGGCCCTGTGATTATTGGAATCGCGGGAAACAGAGCCAGCCGCCCCCGACGCTCTCGCATAATTTCCGTATGATTGCGCCGCGGTTTCCGGCGTTTGCGTCATCGTTGTAACGCGAAACGAAAATGTGGTTATTGCCCATGGGTGGTGGACCAGGAGGAAGGGATTGGGGAAGGGGACGATAATGGAGATAGAATGCACGTTTGATTGGAACGTTTTGTTCTGGCCGCGATACCCCGTGCCAGTTTCGTTTCCCTTTGAACTCAATTCCGTTGGCAATTCCAGTTGATTTTCGTTTTTGTTGGGCTCATTTCTCGCTTCTGCATCGTTCACGTGCTGGAAACGCCTTCTTTGGCTGGCGACGATTAACCCGACTGATTTTGCATTGTATAATGGCGCCCGTTCCGGACATCCAAACCTTCGTTATCGGATACGAAACGTCCGCGCGGACCTTGTAATCTGATTTTTCTCTATCGGTCCTCGTGCGTTCGTTCGCGACACGGTTAATATCGCGATACTAGCGTGCAATAATTAAAGCTGCCCGCGAACAAATGCAACGCGTATGAAAAGACTCGTTTCCCAACCTACCCCTGTCGCTCCAACTGCTTTATACATATTCCGGTCTGCCTGTCCTTGTCCCTGTGCCGCGACGTTACGATATCCAAACCATGCAGTTTTTTAATTGCGGTTGGAAGTCGGTGAAACGAAGAGACGTTTCTTTTCAATTCTAGTATGTATATTGTAAAACGAATGTCGAGCTATTTGTCGTTCGTAATAGGCTGCTGAGTAAATCTCTTTTTAGTTCGGTAATCACCAGACTGCGAATTCTGTGCGAACATGTTATGCATCGTTCAATCCGACTCCTGAATATTTTACGTCGCCTATCAAATCTTGTATCGTTACGTGCCCGAGTCTCAATGAAATATTAATTTGTTTCAGCGGATATCTCACTCATTCAATTTATAGAATATCAACTGGAACACGCTGTTGCTGATGAAATATTTAAACGTTACAAATGTTGTCTAGAGAGCAGCAAGGATTTCTGAAATGTTGCTTTGATAATATTTGTGGGACAAACTAAAACGTTCATTCAGCAATGTTGACGTTCGCCGAGTGCTCAGATTTTATATACATTTAATTTTGTAACAATAATTGTTGTCGCGCAATTTTTCGAGTGTTTAATGGTTTTTGTTAATGCTAGTAATTTACTTACAGCTCTACAAAAAATTGAAAATATCAATGAACATAATTTTTAACGTTGATAGATATGTGTTCCGCGATTTTTGGTGTTTTCATCGAACTTACTGTTCCATGAAAACCGAGGATATCGATGAACATGAAAAATGTAACGGCACAAGGCGAAAAAGTACAAATCTGTCAATGTTCTTGTGCACGGAAAAACACGCTGGCCCGCGATGCACAAATACCGTTTCCCTTAGCCGTGCGTGATTTCGAACAATTAAGCTCGCTATCTAGCAGTTTCGCAACTGTGGTTTATTACAAGGCGACGAATAACTATGGTCGCCCTTATCCGCTCGGAGTAAAACACTTTTCCATGCGAATCTTAACGATTCTGTGTGTAAATCTCTTCGCACGCGACAAATTAATGCTGCCAAAGGTAATTACCCTTGAAAACGTTTGTAAAATCTAATTCCTCGCAGCTGAACTCTCGAGATAATCGAATTAATAGCTGCGGAGAGTGCATGCGCTTTACGATCGTAAAATGCGTTTCAAAATCGTGCGATGTTTTTGCAAAATGGGGAGAAACGAGTGAAAAGAAAAATTAGATCCTGTCACGCAAACAACATTAAAACAAAACCATTTATTTCAATTCGGAATATCAAGTTTCGCTACGCTCGTATATTGTCAACATTGGTCAATAAACTATAAAAGAATGGGAGCTTATTTCTATTGAAATCGAGAACTGTGCTTCGAATAATTAACAACGAAATACATATATGTCATAGAATAGTCCAAATTAATGTTAAATTGTTACTTCAAGAATAGGATCGCTGGATTGTCAAAAAATTTCCGACAATACTGACATATATAAAGCGTAAAAATCTATTAAAATATTTACATTTTGCAATGCTTTGCTATCCAATAATTTCTTCGCGGTCATTATATGCAGTGCGGCGAAACAAAAAGTTGATCTCCGTTTGTCAGTTTGTTAAAAATGTGTGCTAAATATGTACGTCTGAGCCGTCGCATTTTTCAAACCGATTTAAAAAATCTGCATAAACATCCGTTTACGCGATGCCGCGATAGTTTCAAGCGAGATCGATGTATTTGCATCATCCGAGTGGCGCGAGACGAAAATAACCGTTGGCAAAGTGACGATGACGCTTTCTGTGGGCGGCGACCATGCGCGACCGGGTTATTAAAGTGATCGCATTAATTCAGTTTTTAGTCAGCCGGAGAAGATTTTCGAACCGGCCGTCAGATTATGCGAGGAGGTCGAGAGAAAGGAGGGAACCACCGACGCCGCGGCGCGCGGCACGCGGCGCGTCGGCCCAGGGATCCTAAATATGCAAATGAATCGAAGATACAGCCGGGCAAGCATGAAGACGAAAAGGTGGCATGCCATGCGTTATGCGAGCCCGATCATGCGTGTGTGTGCCCGACCATGTGGATTTCCTACCCTGTGCCCTATCGCCATTTTCCGATTATTGATTAGGGTACGAAATTGTCCTTTGCACGAGAGAAATTGAACGGATATTTTTTATTAATTTGGCTCTTTAACGATTTGTGGATGATTTTATCCTCTGTTGATAAATTGGCATTTTCATTGCTGTGACATAAGCTATTCATACTTGCAACGGGATATCGGAGGAAATGCATTTAGATAAGTATATGATGAATGAGCAGTTCATAGGAATGAGGATTGTGATAAATGATTGTTCGTTTTGTCGGGTTAGGGATTTCTATTTTTTATCTGTTGATGGTACACGAGGTTGATTAGATTACGAGAAACTAGCTTCTGAAATGCTAATTTGGTAATCTAAAATTCATTTATTATTGTTGAGACAATTTTAATATTAAGTAATTCTTTCTGCTCCTTTGCGACTTTTTAGGATAAAATCAACCCTCACTCTGTGGAAGATTCTAGTTACCTCTGAATCTTAGAAATTCCAACAAATATCAATAAATTCTCACAATTGAGAATTTTTAATCATTTATTATTCATATTATGCACACAATCACATAAATGATTTAACTTGCATGCAGATAAATATTTTCTAAACAATAGTCCCAAACGATAATTTGTAGATAATCATTTTATGTTTAATGTTTGCAATTTAATGCAGAGTTCTGGGTCACGGGAGAAAGTTGCTCCACCTCTTTTTAGTCATTATGGTTTATACAATTACGAGCAGATTTCGTATTGCTGTTAATAATACAAATAACGAGACTCTGTGTATACCTCCGAGAATGAAAACAGCATTTCAACGTTTCGAATATGTACATAATTTACTGCGTAGCTCACCGATTAATATTAATTGTCCCGAAAGAAAGTAACGGGGCTAATAATAAATAAATTTTAATCGTTGGATCGTTTCATTTAGAATTGTTATAAAATATTTTCCGTGACTGTGTTTTGTGAGAAATGAACCAGCTCGAAACCAAATTGATTGCACGTTTTTGTATTTCATTGAATTACTACTAATATTTCAATAGTGCAGCAATAAAACAAATAGTAATCTACATTTAAAATTTCATCCTTGAATTCATACTTAAATTCTTTATATTGCAGAATTATTTATATTTCCTATTTAATAAAATAGGAATTATTCCGTAATAGAAAATTATTCCGTTCTGAAATCGTATTGCGTTTCTTTTATTCAATGTATTTCTTTTATTTATTTTATAATAACTATTATAAGAATAATAACTTTATTTCTGCAGCGTAATAATTAATCGAAAATATGATACACGTTGCTAAAGAATGGCCGAGCTTTGTCTCGCTGTTTATCGATTTTATATATATAGTATTATCTTTCGTTTGTTTTAATATTTATCTATGGGAATAATACCTTTATTTCGGCAAGTAAATTGTTAAAAAAAAATTTGGTAAGTGCCGCCAAAGAGCGACAGTGCCTTACCAGTTTATGTGTGTTCCATCCTTGTCTAGGGGAGTGCTAAACATCTCTCCTTTCATATTACACACCAGATGTCGCCTGCGGATTGCTTATATACGAATGAGCCGGCGATCGAGTACTAGCGAGAAAGCACATTTTCTTGAATAACTCAAAAACAGCTAACTTTATCAGAAAACGGCAAACACATTTATCACTCGAAATTACATAACCTATCTGTCTATATACTTTTCAAATTAATTTTTCCCATATGAAAATCTGCTGTTATCTACATACGTGTATGTACTATGTATACATACATATGTACAGTGACTCCCACTAATATTCGAACACTCTTAAAAAAACGATAACTTTTTTAATATTGTACTATACGATTTGAACTTTTTATTGGGAAGCTGGAGCAATTAGTTTACTATAGGAAGTGAAAAAATTTTTTCAAAACATTGCAACTGATCCGAATTGTAGAAAAAATACTAAAACTTGCATTTCACAACTTTTTTTATGTGGACCTGCATTGAAAATTTAAAAAATACGTTTTGTAGATCTATGTCAATTAAACATATTCAGAAAATTTCATCAAAATTAGTCGACGTTGCAATAAGCTACAAACGTTTAAAGATGGTGAAAATTGCAGATTTTCACAATTTTCGGCCTATAACTGCAGTGGAGGATTCTTACATCTTTCAATGGCTGTCGTTTTTCCCCGCATCAACCGATTTCGATGAAACTTTCACAGTGCATATAATTGACACAGATCTACAAAACGTATTTTTTAAATTTTCAATATAGGCAAACATAAAAAGGTTGTAAAATGCAACTTTTAGTATTTTCTCTGGAATTCCGACAACTTGCAATCTTTTTCAAAAATTTTAGTCACGTTGTGCAGCAAACCAATTGTTCTAACGTCCCAAAAAATTTCAAATCGTATGGTCTAATATTAAAAATATTGTCGTCTTTTAAAAAGTGTCCGAATATTAGTGGGAGTCACTGTATGTACAGTCATAAATATAACAGAGTGGGACAATGAGGAATTATTTGGACGAATCGGATGTGCGAAATAGTGCTAGCGACGAGCACCGCTCAAATTAATTTTCGTCCACATATTGAACAGTCCCAGCAATTCCTTTCTCGCAAAAATGTCGTGCAGCCGATTTAAATTCCGACGGTGGTCCGTAGACGTCGTATAACTTGCACATACATAAAATATCGATGTGTGCGGAATAAGAAATTTCTCCAGAAGGAAACGTGCAGAAGGAATTACTTACGCCCTCGGAAATGTTACTTACACTTACCGGAACCGGGTTCATAGATGGGCGTGCATTCTTCGTCGTCGTCGGCGGTGCAACCGCTTCCGGCGCCAGAAAATATGAGGTCGTCCATGACACCGGGAAAACCGGACGCTGGTGTCTGCGATGGAACAATAATGAAGAGTTATCGCATACCGTGGAATGCTCGTTTAGCTCTGATCCGATGAAGTAGCAGACATTGCTACGATTCTTTATGTCGTCAACTTTTAACACGCATCGACTTAACGCGTTTATCTCTCATTGTCTAACGTCAACTACTAGTCATTGTATAAAAATGTATTTTGTATTATAATAATATCAATTGGTTCAATAGAATGATATCTTTGAATCCTTCTGATGTTTTCCAAATCTGTGGTCTAGTTCAGACATTCTATTAAATGCAATCCTCTTATAAAATATCTATAAAAGTTATACAATTAATTTCACTTTCTTTGCATAAAATACAAAATTATGATCGCTGTACCTAAACATATCGACTTACCATTTGTAACTTCATGCAACAATGGATAAAGCAATTATTATAATAAGTTATTATTATAATAATTAGTATAATAAAATTTTGGCAAACATCTTCGCTAAAAAAGTTTCATCAATTACCAAAACCGAAATCTAACTTAAAGTTTAAAATAAGTGAAAAATGTGTTTAAAAAGCACAGGTTTTATTGTTCAGCTAAAATGGATGAAAGCTTTCTGAGGTATGACGATAAGTTATGTGAAAGTGTAATTATATAATATAAATATTTGAATGCTCACCTGTTGCATTCTTTGCAAAGGTGCCGCTCGATCCAGAAGACTTCCGGCAGGCATCAATTGAACATCCCCTCTGGTAGTGATTTTGTCGTCTTTCGAGGCAGCGAGCTCCAGAATTCGTGCACCGTTGACAATTAAACCGGCGATCATTCCCAAAAATGCTCGCTCTACTCTGCCCTTGTTGCGGTTCCATTGACCACCGATTAGAATGGTTGATTGGCTGTTGAACACTGTCAACTGGGGACCTGTGAACCCGAACAGACAACGTTACAATCATAACTTCAATTCTAGAACATTTCACACTGCTTTATTCATTTGCTTTATTTTTCAAGACTTTCTTATTTGTAAAAAGTTCCTTTACGGAGCAGAAGGGCCGACACTAAATGATTATCGAAGACAATTAAACAACTGTCTCAGAATGTCAATGAACATCCTAAATTAATAATTTCCAAGCAATTTTCAAGAGTTTCTGGAACACCGAACGTCACAAAAAGAGAACATACAGGAAAAGCTTTTACGCAAGTTAACGCTGTTATTAATAGTTTTCATTAACAAAGGTGTAATCAGGTATACCAATCGGTGAATCCGACATCCGAGGATCGACGGGGATAATTTATGCAGGTACCCCGACTGACAAATGTTTTCGTTTGACCACTGACCAGGCGAGCAGAAGTCTAACATGGACAACCAATGAGTGGTTAGCCCGCCATTGCGACGCGCCGAGTCGCTTTTGTGTGTCTTGGCTTGGAAGACAGGAACGAAAGAGCATCTCCCCAGGTTCCCCTACCATTTCGCCTTCGTGGGTTCGCTTCGAACCCTTTCCCTTTGTAGGGTCTAAATTTGGTTGGTTTTAAGAACAGGCAAACATGAGACACACGGAACTCTCTAGGGTTCGATCTGCCCTTCGTGGGATGGGGCACGCAGTTAGATTACCGGCCATCGTGCAGCAAGACGCCATTTTTTCGCAATGCAACACGATCCTTGCATAATTTCAATAGAAATTGTTTGCTGCTGTTTTCTAATCTCAATGCCACCCGTTTAACATTACTTACTAGATGTATACATATTGTCTCTGGTTAATAAACTATAGATTATTATGCATTTATGTTACGCGTAAACTTGTAGAATGCAACGAGACATCAATTAGACTCGATTGCATCTTTATTTTATTCTTACCTGAAGAACGGTCTTAACATACGAAAGAGATGTTCTGCTGTTCGTAAAGCAGTTCATGAAAATGGAAGTTTGCATAAGGATCTGCAGTCTAATGATTAATGGATTGTAGATTTGTATGCATTTATATCTGCAGACTTGTAGAACGCCAGAAAACGTCTATCTACATATGTATATTAATTAGAATCGATAGTATTTCTACCTGAAGAGGACACTTTCAGTAGACGAAAGCAACGATGGGTCTATTCTACTTTTCATAAGTGGTCTATGTCAACGTGTCTTCAGTCTTGTCTGCTTATAAAAATCTTTAGCAATTCACATCTTCAGAAAACAAAATGGAAGAGACATTAATGTAGGACCGGGTTTTGACCCTAATAACGTATCGGTAATAATGTGGCTTCATTACTAGTTAACGATATCCGAAAATGCTGAATCATTGAAGTTCATCAGGTATCGTAAATAAAATTTAAAGTTCTACAAAATGTTTTAACAGTACACGATGTCTAAAGTATAGATATTGCAAATAAAACTTATATGAACTTATATGAAACAAAACGAATTCTTTCCTTCGTTCTATCGATCGTCCGACTACCCTTCGTCACCTTCTTTACACTAACATTTAATCAGCTGTTCACTCTACCAGCTCGACAGAGTCCACTGAGCACATCATTCATTCGCTGCCAGTTTCTCCGAATTACCAAGAACTCGATTTTCATGTAAACGTTCGAACGTTCGATAATGACTTCCGGTGGTCGTAGGAGCATGGTTTCGAGCGATCTTTCCGGATATGAATATTATATAACCAGGGACACCGATCAGGCCAGCATGGACGTCTCGGAGGTGTGTTTCTGTGATTGTTAGCTGAAACTGGGTGATAAAATCGATTGGCAGAGATCGATAATGCGGCTATTTTTTTATTAGGCGACTAGAAACCGGGGGACGAGATGTGTGGCGACTTGGGTCGGACATGTTCGGAGTAGGTCCATACTCTCGTGACTGCCATGGGCGAGTTAAATACCATCCTGTAATAGGAAAGCAACAAGCAGGACGAGGTTTCCCCGCTGTCATGGATAAAGTATTGGTGGGGGAGCTGCGTCCCGTTGTGCGTCGCGTCGCGTAGCGTCGAGGAGTTTGGTACGATGGGCGATGGATAATAATTTTCGGAGAGCCGAGAAAAAATGGGCCTGGCTGACAGGCCCATCAGGCTTGCAGAATCTGCCAGAAGGACTACGCCGGTTCTGTTTTAGGCACTGACAAGATGGCGACCCTCTGACGCCCACGTTGTCCGAATCCCACATTACTAAGAGACTGACAAATTCACTGAATTGTCTGAAATATTTATATCCAGATATTTTATTACAATCGTAAAAACTCCTGTTAATGTTCGTGGCGGAGTAATTCTTCTAATGTTATATTCTTCAGCATATGTATATTTCTTAATCTGCGATTTGTAAATACAATACATACATATTTATAAGTTGGCAAATGTTCACGTAAAACTGAACGACAGAAGTTTCCGTCGCGTCTAATAGAATTCCATTTCCGTACAACGTCGGTTAAGATAAATGTGTCACGTTGCCTTGCCTATAATTATTCCGCTGCAGATGATAGCTACTGTTCCCGTGTTCAATGCTGCATGAAAATATGCTCGCATCCTCCGAGCTTTCACTGGGATTTCATTCAATCTCATTTCACGATTTACGGCGTGTTCATGTTGAAACATATTTCTTCACATTTCTTGATTATGCATGTATGTATATGTAATTTTATTTAGTTTCGGTACTCAAGGTCAAATGAAGGTCGTTATTTAGATTGAATCGTCTGACAATCGAATAAAAGCTATTCCTACGTTTCTATCCGACTCGTTTTGCTTCGAATTGTTTAAGAAATATTGAATTTTGCGTAGTGCTTTATAATCTATGTATAACAAAAATTAATGATACTAATGATCAAATATGCAACCTATGCGAGAAAAAGGAACGAAACAAAGTCGAAGTGTAATAACAGCATATACTAAATATTTGAACTCAACTAGTCAGTTTTAGCTCGGATTCCAGTCAGACAGTTTTTTTGCCCTGACAACCGGCACTTGCCGACCAGGCATAGTGAGTTTACCAGGACAGTATAAAAATATAGCTGGTCGAGCGGTGCTCACAGTGAAACGGGTATCCCAGCAGGATCGCATATGTTGGCCTAAGCACGCGCCCATGCGTTTCCTCGCACGTGTCACGCGAATCTTTCCATTTCCAGTCGATTATAATGAAAGGTGTGCGCGGGAGAAATTACCAATCACGTGGCTGGTGTTCCCCGGAGAGGATAAGCATGTCATTCGCTCCGCATTCCGATCTGAAGAAGTCCAATAAACTGTATCACTTTATTAGGAGAACAGGAGGACTTATGGGTGCGCCTGGGTTCCCTGCTTCGCCACGTGAATTTAGGCGAGCCCCCTTTGCGAATGCCCGATCTCAATTTCTACTTCTCCTTTGTTAATTTACGTGGCATCTTTTACCGTGGTAAATATTTCCTGATTTTTAATAGAAATAACATATATAATTTTGATATAATGTTCTTTCTGTATCCAACTTAAATCCTTCTTAAATTCTGCCGAACCATAAATGGTTAATTCTACTTCCTATAAATTACTCTGGATGATATGATAATATCAGCCTCTAATCGATGCTCTATCTTCTATGCAATATAGCATGTCCATATTGATTGAAATATATTTTACTTTCTTGCCTTGAATTATAAATCAATTGGATCGTCTTCTGTATGAATTAGTAACATTCGGTACTCGCCAATTTCCGATCAATTCACTTCAAATCAATTCTACAGTAAAAATCCCGTTAGTTGAATTATAAATCAGTTCTAAAGTGAAAATCCAGTAGTCAATTTTGGCTACACTTACGTAGTTTATCTACTGGAAAGGAATTGTAGTATGAGTGCCTCGATGTTGGTTATTTTGATAACCTTTTTCATTCGATGATGATATCGATCGAAAAGCTGGAGTATCGAGTGCCAGGCTTTTTCTGGCAATTAGCTCTTACAAGACATAATCTAAATTAATAAGTAAACTGTTAGGGAAGTATAGTGGACGTAGAGGTGCTTGACGCCCGAAAGTGGGTTAAGACGTCCGTCGTCTTCGACCGTGTAGACAAGTGGCGTATTCGGCGAAAATGGATCAGGGGATAAGGACCTAACCGGGCATCGGAGTTGCCTAATCTTTACACTCCGCCATAGGCGACTTCCTAATTCCAGCTTCCGTAAAAATGGCGTATTTGGGCATTCTCATTGACAATATAGATTTCTTACAACCACTTTTTAGGAAAAGAGCAATAACCAGATTGATCAATGGCTTGATTCAACTGTAAAATCATTTATTTGGCTCTGCAACTCTGCTCATCTACTGAGTTGAATTCGTACGCATAATCATAAATCGATTGCGCGACAATGTTAATACTGTAAACAATCGTTTACGAAGTACTTCATAATTCCCGATTCCCGATCCAAAGCCACGTACAACACACATTCTCTTTATCCTCCAATACCAACTCAGCGAATAGTTCTCCAACCGACTGTTGTCCATGAGAAGAGGCCGCTGAAATCAGTTTCCAGTTTTTAGATCGGTAAAACAGTCAACTTGCATCTAGAAAAATCCATAATGCTCCGATTTCTAAACCTGATACATATAAAAGTGTACCAACAAAATTCATATACTAAACAATTTCAAATAAACACTCCCGTACTTCTCCCAACTTCTCCCGTAGCTATTTCTTGCATTTCTCTGAGACTATCGATTGTAAACCCACTTGTAGGTACTTGATCATCATTTCTAAATATGTGAGTTGTAGATAAGCTGCTATTTGGAGAATCCCTGCGACGCACATGCAAAGTTTCTTGGAAATTTAGTTTCCGAGCCGTGTTTATCGCTTCCTTATCGATGGACAGCTGACTCTGGTATCTGTAGCCTTTGTCGTGCACGACTGGCGCCACGCTACACGCTGAAGACTCGGCAAACGAGGTCAGACTACGGCAAATAATCGAAATCGTAGCTCGGTCATCAGACATCGGTCCCACGGACTGTTTGGGAACCGTCTGGTTTCACACCGCTTTTACGGTGGGAACGAAGAAGCGACGTAGTACGCTGGGTGTGGGAAACATCGATGATTCCCAGGCGACGCGACGAGAGTAACGTTTCGTAGTCGTACACGCATGTCGCGTTGTTTCTACCCACTTCTCGTTCTTGCTCGTTGTCTCTTACACTCTCGACAATATGTACGTCGATTATCTCTAATTGCTTTTTAACCCGTTGTGAACGAGGATTCTTTAAGATACTAAGAATATTAGAAGCCGTGTATTAAATGATAAACAACTGATTTATCGTACTTGTCTCTGATATTAAACATCTATTGTTATCTGATATCTCTATAACTACATGAATATTTGTACTCGATGTTAAACAATTGCGGAAAAATGTGGAGAATTTCCGCGCGGGCGATTCATGCTTTTGATAATACTAATGGCTGTAGATAAAATGATATCACTGTCGCTCATCTGTCAATTAAAGTGTATAAAAATACACGTAATTCTGATCTACTGTGACTCGAAAACCATTGCCCCGAAAATTTCAGAAAATCGATGTAATCTAGCGACTGAACTCACTTTGTAAATAATCGCTCTTCTCATTTTTTCAGATCCTGTGAATTCTAATCGAATCTGATTGTTTATGTGGTAAAATTGTTTTCTTCTTTTTTTCTAAAGTATTCTCGCTAAATCATTTCTATTCTTAAGAGAACTCGAATGGAATATTTAAAATGAAGGTGTTGTGCGCAAGCTGTGCGATGAATTTTTGTTTTTAATCAAAATTAGAATGAAAAGTTTGAATTGAAAGTGTTGAGCACACACTATAAATTCTCGGCATTTATCTCACGCGGATTTATCAATGAAGCAGCCGCAGCCGAGCAGCGTATAATGGACTATAGCAAACGGGCAAGGAACTCGGGAACATAGCAATGGCCGCAGGCCGTAGACCTGTCTGGTAGGTTCCCGATGACCTTGAGAATTCAAGGCTGATCCTATTGCGAGTATAACTGGTTTAGGCGAACTACCACTTCACCATGCTCTCCTGTTGCTTCTAAACACGTCACTTAGATCAACCCTAACCTTTCTTACGCTCTATACACGTGCATCGCGCACGTGGATCATTTTAGTGTTGCCATCCCCAGGCGCCTTGTTTCTGCATAATAAAAAATTTTGTTATAATTTTTAATGCATAAAATTATAGTTAATAACGTCATTTTTTTCCAAAAAATTAATATCTGTATTTTCAACAGAATTTTAACAGAGAATTCATACGTATAACCTGTATAATCACAAAATGGGAAACTTGAAATTTAAACAGTCGTTTAAAATAATTTTTCACGATTTTTAATGTATAATTTCACTTGATTCGTTAACAATGTGCAATTTTTTAATCAACTTCAAACGTGGCCAACGTTTATTGCAGTTTCGTATTTAATTTCAATTGTCAAGCAGGATATTACGTAGCAATGGGATCCGAACTACGCGAAATTGGCTTCAATAAAACTGAAAGTTTAATTATTCTTTTCGAGGCAATTTTTGTTCGAATGCGAATAATTACCCATAGCATTCTTTATTCACAAGTATCGAAACTTATACATTTCAAAATATTATAGCTCGTATAAAAATGCAAAATGTAAAATGTAGATATACTTTTCAAATTTTGCATTTATCGGTTTAACCATAGTAATAATGTTAAAATTGATTTTTCAAGGTTTCTTGTCATATCGGACCAAAATTTATCGGACCGTTTCTCTGCGGAAACCAGTTTGCAATCATTTCTTCTTTTCCGATACATGTGCGGAGCACGAATAATATTTTGATCGCACGTAACCGTGACTTTTCCTCTCTGGTAGGTTTTCTCGTGACACGAACGCGACACATAATGGGATTTCGACGGTTGGAGAAGCCGATTGATTGTGAGAACCAACCGTGAGAAGATGTTGGACTTGGGGCTGAATTCGGTGCTTCTTGTATCAGGTGACTATCAGAGGGCTGTAAGTCCTCAAGGAAGCCTGTTGCACCATGTACAGACCACACGAATGTCTACATAGCACATAGTTATGTGTAATCATATGTATATGTAAAGCATTGTACATACATAACCATACATAATTTTTGTTAGAAACAGTTGTCGTTTCCCGATCAGTTCATTAAAAGTCCACTTAAATCTTCATTCGCTCTTTGATTACCCCACTCGTACAATTCTTTTCTCCCCTTCGATCGTGTATTGTCATTAGATGTATTTGTTTAAAGTACAAAGAAGGATATTAAAATGCACAGTAAACCATCTGATCGATTAAATAGAGAATTAATTGAGAACTTAAAAAATTGAACATGAAAAGATACGAAACAATAAAATTCACAAATTCAGTTTCTGAAAATGAAAACCCGCGATAGAATGAGATAAGGCAACACACTGTCACCATCGAACAAACTAAGGCAGTTTATTATCGACCACAAACAATAAACCAACGTTCGAAAACAATTGCCTGATCAAATTGAGGCAAACGACAAACTAAGGACAAACTAAATAAAACAGCTATGTACCCTAAAATGATAAATTAATGAATCCGCAGGCTACGATAGTATTTGATCGAAACGCTTCATAAGATTAGCATATTCAAATCAGACGTGCGCAACCATTTCGTACGCAACAACCTAATAAATAAAGAACGAACATTTCCGGCAGCGAGGTCGATGGGACGAAACCGCGCAAGGGGTAAACGCGTTTCGAACCAGCTCGTTCGCTCTGGTCTCCTAGTGAATCTGGGAATCTGTTTCCCCTGAAGTCGCTTGAATTCTCACGATCATGGGAATCGGAGTCTCTCGCACGGGGCCCGGGATCTTTCTGGGATTGGGTGTCCCGTGGGAAGCTCGTTGCGGCCGACATTCGCAAGAATCGAGGAGAAAACGATGGAGGCAAACAGAGACAGGTGGACAGCAGCGACGGGAACTCTTTTGCCAGTCTGAACGCCTACTACCAAACCAGATCGGTCCGTTGGTTCCAGGGGCGAACTGTCTCACGCTTTCAGCCTGGGAGAACAGTGTTCTCCCGGGTTCCTCGGGAATCGTTCCTCGGACACGTGAGAAAATATGTGAGGCACGCGCCACAGATACACCGTAGAATACTCGTCGACCAACAGTCTAGTCACGTGCCCGATCCTCCTGTCGAATATTGAATCCTTCGGCTCAAAGGACGACGATTAGGGATGGAGGACATTGCGCTGATGGGAATCGATAATGATCGTTAGGTTCCAAGCCGGTTGCGCTAAAAGGCAACGTCTAGACGATGCTGTTTGCGACTTGCTGTCGTTTGTTATGGGAATCGAATCCGTGGAGATATGACTAGACTGCGGATTTCACAACAAAATTCTCCAGGATGCAGTTCCAGTCTCTCAAGGTCAGTTGATAGATCAGGGGGTGGTTGTTCGTCATCGAGTCAAAAAGATTCGGCCGACTGTGCAGATAAAGCAACAACCTCGAGCCTTGGCATGAAGAGAGAGAGATGGGCTCGCTTCTTAAGCCAATTAAGTCGTTCCCATGGAACCGCACCGTGGGAGAATCTCTCCGGGAACGCGAGAATCGGAATCTCGGGATGGCCAGGACTCCATGGGAGTTTAGGAAGTATGTGTTTGTCGTCGAAGGGCGACAAGTATCTTTTCGCCTTTTTCATCCTATGGTCTAGCCCTTTTTTCTCGGCGAGCTTGGGCAAGCGATCAGGAGCGGACACGTGCAGCGAGAAGGGGCGAAGGCGTCGGAGGTGGAGAACTTGTGCTCGCGTGAGAACCCGAAGAGGGCTCGTGGGAAAACGGCGAAGGTTCGTGGGAAAACGGCGAAGGCGCGTGGCGCTTGTGCCATCAGGACACCATGAGGCCGCAGGAAGTTAGGCTCCGGTCGGCCATCCTGCTCGATCATCCACCCCCGCGGTGGAGAATTTCCTGACAATTCGCGAACCTGTGTTTGCGAATTCTTAGATATTCGATCTAAGCACTAAAATTATCTGGCATGCGTTTGACTTGTAAAATGGACAAAATTAAATTGCATTAGGTTGAGTCGTCGATATTTTGTTATTAAAATAAGTACCCGATATAACTTAATCAAGTATACGTTCGATATTGTTCCCTATGATTTTCCGCGATTTGTCAAATAATTTGTATTTAGACACGGACATTATTTCTGACAAGGTTTAATTTATTTAGATTTTGCAGGGTTCTTCGACTAATTTTTTTTAGACTTAATAATGAGGCTATTAGATGCAGTAATAAGTTCTTGTTCTAAAAAAGAATTTCACTTTTACGTCTTATTAAATCGCAGAGAACCGGCAATCCTCGCTATCAAATTCCGAAGAACGTCTCCGAGATAATCTGCGGAACGTCCTCGAACGTCTGCGAGGTGGAGGACGAAGAAAAAAATTCCGGATCGTTAAATCCCTGGCATCCTCCCGCGACCAGTTGCCCTAAGAAAAAAATCTTATACTCTTGTTAGCCGTCTGGGGAGTTGAGTCGCGGCGCGGCGTGAGAACGTTCTTGCGAAGGGACAGCGAGGCTAAATATTTCCAACAGGGTTGTATAGCAATAAAGAAGGTACTGTGACTTGTTAAGGGTTTCTCGACTGTGTAGTAGAGGGTGCGTACGCAAATCTAACACGTGTCTCGTACACTTACTACAACCCTACTTTTTCTTAATATTCAATTTTTCCATGTAGAATCATGTAGTTTCTCGAGTACACAAATTCGCAATGATTTCAACGCAAAGATATGACTACACCGTTTACCTCGAACACAAAGAAAGACCACAAACCGACTCCGACCATTAAAATCAGAAAACTACAATTGCTTCCTACAGTTTTCCATCGTTCGCAAAGACGCGAATTTGCATGCAGACGACGCATCGCAGCGTCCCGTTCATTCGGCTCTCTTCCTCCATAACTTCCTGCGCAATTTATACGTGATAAAAAGGCCGAATGCGTGTACGACCCTATTCCCATGTCGCGGGCAAGGATTCATTGCCCACTGTTCCAAGAAAGTTATTCCTCCTTGCACAAAGGACCCAGCATCCTAATATGCAAAACAGGTTTCTCAATGCAAACACCTGTTCCGTTCACAATGGGACCTCACTTGCCTGGGAATGTAAACAGAAAACCGGTTCCCTATGAGTCCTGCTCTCTCGCCATGTTTGCGCAGAAAGAGTTCAAGGGGTTGAGGGACACGTCGCGCTGGTTCGTTGGTTTCGACGAATAGGAAACCATGTGATCGGTGCGACGCAACGCAGCGAAGCGCGGCGGCTTAGGTATCCCGGACTCCCCTATTCACCGTCAAGGACTCTTTGCGGTTTCCCTCCCATTTAAGGAAATCAGGTTGGTAAACAGAGTTCGTAGGATAACAGGACGCATTTGGAAGTATCTCACCCCGGGAATGAGAACGGAACGGGGTCCTTAGAATCGTCCTGTAGACGGTAGTGTAGAGTCTACACTGTATTAATTCATTGCGGTTTAATTTTGTAATCGTCGCTCCACCACTTTATACTTCATTATACAGACTAAAACAGTCCCGTGAAGATTAATTGCATTTTTCTGTCTTTTACTTTGATCGGAAAAGTGGAGTTTCTGTTCCACCATTGTTCCTTCGATCGCTGTGTAAAATTCATTTTGTGCATTTTTGTGCACGCGGAACACGATTGTTCTAATTTCGCGTATTAAAGAAATCCGCAAAATTGTGTAGGATGTGGAGCGCGGGGTCGACGACCCCCAAACTGTATGTTTTGCGTTGCGAGACGTATGAGTGCGTGTATGTACGAGCGACAACAAACGACAAGGTTGTCATCAGTCGATTATAGAGAGTTGTGTACATAGAGTAGACGGAGAGTTGTATAGAGTAGACGAGAGAGCGAGAGCTGTAAAATTGTCAATGTCCCTTACTGTTAATCGTAATAAATTGTCCGTTTCTTGTTCGTGTAGTCGAGGTAGTTTGTCTCGTCCGAAGTCAACGCAAATCCATCCGCGTTGACGACCTACAATTGTGTTAAGTTGAATTGACTGTACGACTGCACGATAGAAATTTTTCTTATCCTGTTAGAGATTTAATGCAGAAATTTTTCTTATCCTGTTAGAGATTTAATGCAGATAACACAGTCTCACATTTTACATATTTTTGCTATACTGGGTTTTAAATGATCGAAATTGCTGTAAATGCATAGAATAAATGCATATGTATTAGTGGGGAGCATAGTGAATCAGAGAATAGATAGATTGAAAGGGACAGGATCAAGCCGAGCCTCGCCATCTCTAACATCGATGTAGCAGGAGACCAGGATACAGGCTTTGGTTTACTCGCAAGGATTACATTTTACAAGGGTCTGACAAGGACCCTTTATTCATCCCATAATTTGTGGTTTCCCGTCTACTTAAGAAATGAATCTAGCAAACAGTTTTCGTAGGGTTGCATGAGGTCCTTGGAGGTACCTTTCGAAACAGTGATGGCGGGCACTGTACTCCTCCGTATCTAACTTAACATACTGTTTCAATTGCAATCAGCATTTTATAGAAATTCATATCTTGCTTCAATGGTTTTAAAATGTCAAAAAATGATGTGCAAACTCATGCTTGTTGCAAATGCGTGAAATCTGCAGTCTATTTATAATTTCCAAACAAACGGAACATTCTTAAATTGAATGAATATGCATTTGCATTTGCATTTAAATATGCAATCATGAAGTTGCATGACTAGTAAAATTGCACTGAATCGCAGTTTATTAATGTTATATTTACAACACATTTGTTTCCTAGAAAAAATGATTAATCCTCCGTTACTGCTCTTTTAATAGAAAAACATATGATATTTATAAAATAGTGTTTCCTACAAATGGTGACTATACTTCTGTTTTCTAATATTTTCAACAATTTTATTCACCAACTTTAAAATTAATGGTTGTGAGGATCCAATTCAATCTCAATTGATCGCAAATGATTATTTATTGAATTATAGAAGTTGTAGTATTTTATTTAAACAGATCGCGAGATCCAAGTGTCTGAACGTCTGCTTAGAACAGACTATCTACTTGAAAGGGTTAAGGAAAGCCTCACTATCCTTGGTTCGCCAATACCAGGGAATCATACAACCGAGGAACATATCCTCGGATGTTCGACCAGCGCAGCGACGCGACGGCGACTCGACAGCGACTCGAGTGCCGTAGTCGACCTTCCCCTTTATGGTTTTCTTCCTTCCTCAACCTTCAGGTGGAAAGAAACCAATTTGGTAAACAAGTCTGCTAGGGTACTATGAAATACCTGGAGCCTACTCTGCCTTCGCTTCGCACTGATCCTGCCGGTGAAAATAAACATCCTTGGATCCTCGTCCATCCACTTATCCTTCACCCACATTACTACACCCGTTCCTCCTTAAAATGAATCCATAAAAATATAGATACAACATGATTCACAATTTAACCCTTTGCGCTCGGTTGTCCCCTCTGAGGCACCACTAAAAATTGCTGCACCATTATTCAAAATATATAAACACAAATATAATCAATTACTAAACATTTAAGTATTGTATGAGGTATTATACCAATTTCATATCCGTAAAATTTCGAAAATCGTAGGGAATGGAAATATTCTAGATCGGAAGAAATGTTTAATTTTCAAGTTAAAATTGCTCCGAGTGCAAAGGGTTTAATATATCGGTATCTAATCAATTAACTAACAATGTCAGTAAAAGGGTATATAAATGGATTGAATAGTTGAGGAATTTTCAGTTTAATTTCTGAGCGAGAAAGAATGTTAGTGGCTCGAGTTGGTGGCACGCAAACAGACGGAAACGGAGATCCTGTCTGGTTACGTGATCGTGTCACTGTGTTATCTTGTGGAACATGCCTGAGCATGGGACTGTTAGGTGAATCTCACTACCTAGATACGCTTCGAGACTAGGAGATCATATGATTCAGAGTCCTAGACATCGTGCGTGTTACGGGCAGAACGGCAAGCGCTAGATTATAGTCATATCGGCGCGAAAGATATAGTAGGCAATAAAGGACCGGACATAAAACAATAAACCGGCCGGAGACGGATCGGGACTTTCTACGAGGGATAATGGATCCCGGGATAATCTTCGAAAATAATAAAACTTTGTCCGAAGGGACCTAGCGACGGCCGACAGGTATCAGGGCGTTGACCCACCTGAACGACTCGTCGTTAGTTTTTCCTGACTTTCCCCGCACCAATCAGAAAAGAGAATTACTCTCATTGGTCCGCTTTCAGGACACCGAAATTGTATTTAAGACCCTCCAAAAGAAAATAAAGCAGCAATATTCTGACAACTGTCCAGCAATATACGTCGTCATTCTTCTTTCTGACCCTACCAGATCCCGAATCTACGGACCGCGATCGTTAGGTGTTTCAGTGCTTGTGTCGTTACGTTTTTACCCGTATGCTACGTATGTATACATGTATGTTCATGTGCCATTTCCACATCTTTTTTCTTTACACTAACAATATAATATACAATGCATTAAAATTGCTGTCAAGTTATAACTAGTTTAACAATTTTCTCTTGTAATAAATCGTAATTTTCCAGTCACGAAAAAATACTAAATGGGTCGATTTTTATTTTAAATGACAAATTTTGATAATAACTGAAGGCACTGGAGCTGTGATCGGTTCACTCGGTCCACCACAGTCTTCCAGAACATTTTTCAGCGGATATCTGACGAATCCCGTTCATCAGAACACCATAAGACGAAGAAGCTACACCGGCTCGCACAGTAGCTGAGAGCGTTTAATAAAAAATGTAATCATTCAATTCTCGCGATAGAGTATATCCGTCAGAGGAAATTAAGCTGTCGGCCAATGATAGAACGGTCGAAATTTCTCCAGGCCCTCAGAGGTATTCTAAATATAAATTAATAGAAGACTTTGTACCAGGGCCTTAGGAGTCATTAGGAACTGACTGAAATTGGTCCAATGGTCCTATTCCTAGATCTCTACCTATACATACATAGTAACAACTTCCTATAATCATTTACAAACTAGTTAATGTTCTACGTATAAACCTCAAACACTATATTTTTTAGAAAATTCATACTATGTATATTTACAGAGAAGCAGACTCTGCGATTATTTATCGCATCATATTTTTATCAAATACCAATAAAATAGAAGAAAAACAAACTTTGGTAGACTGCATCATTTAGATAACTTCAGCTCAAATAGTTATAGATTGATTAAAACAATTAAAAAAGAGATTTCTCTAGCAACTTGTTATCTCATGTTATCTCATATAGCTGGCAAGCGTCTTTTATCAAATGAAGAAGTCATAGCAGCCGTAGATGAGTATTTCAGAGGTCTTGAGGAAAATCATTTCAGAGATGGAGTAAATGAATTAGAAAATCGCTGGAAAAAATGTATTGAGCTTAAGGGAGAATATACTGAAGAATAAATGTATTTTGACTCATTATTTCATGTCAGTTCATTGTTAGGCTACGAACTTTCTGAATGACCTAGTAATTTACCAAAACTGACAAATCATACTTTATACTCAAGGGGCTGTCAACTAAGAAGAAAAATTTCAAGAAGACAGCAAGCCAAGAACATAGAGAACTATGACATACTATTATACAAAAGATAACGCAAAGAGAACAGAACAAGGTGCATACTACCAGCACCGACCCGAATCCTTGAGTGGGCCCGCTTGAATCCATAAGTATTATATTATAGGCTTTCAAAATCATGCTAACGGAAATTTTATATCCTCTAAGTACCAGGCAGGTATGCGACCGAAGGAACCAAGCAGGTCAGAAATTTTAGCAGCCGGAGATGGGAACCCTTGGACACCATAAATGTCTCTCCAAAACAAAATAATGATGCGAAGGGGACGAAGAGGACCGACGAGCGTCGGTGATATTAAGAAACGTCGATAGTCGGGCGTTAATGGTCCGTTAAAGTTTGCGGGAAGGCGTGAAGAACGTTGTAAACACGAATTAATCGAAGACCAGGTACCAGGATCGTAGGAAACACGTGGAAGCTTCTCCGAACGCCCCCGCATCAGAAACGCGCGCGTTTCTTGGCCAGAGAAAGGGTTAATTTTCGACGACGGCAGATCAGGCTTGCATGAGATCGCTGGGATTTCTCACTGGCGAGAGTCGGGGACCTCGGAGATCATGCTTGTTACGGGCAGAACGGCAAGCGCTAGATTACAGCTATATCGGCGCGAAGGAAATAGTAGGCAATAAAGGACCGGCCGTAACCAATAAACCGGCCGGAGACACTTCGACGGATTGGGACCTTTTAACGAGGGATAATGGACCCCGGGATAACCTTCCAAAATAATAAAGCTTTGTCCGAAGGGACCTAATGACGACCGACAGGTATCAGCGCGTTGACCCACCTGAACGACTCGTCGTTAGTTTTCCTGACTTTCCCCGTACCAATCAGAAAAGAGAATTACTCTCATTGGTCCGCGCTCAGGACACTGAAGTTGTATTTAAGACCCTCCAAAAAAAAAATAAAGCAGCAATATTCTGACAACTGTCCAGCAATATACGTCGTCATACTTCTTTCTGACCCTACCAGATCTCGAATCTACGGACCGCGATCGTTAGGTGTTTCAGTAGTTGTTTCATTACGTTTTCCCCGTAACATTTTGGCGATCTTGCCAGGATATCGTTTCGTGTGCTGGAAGAAAATCTTCAACGTCAACTAACTACGGCTGATCGACCACGGAGACGGACTACGAGAACCCTTCCGTAGCAATACGTCGATATCAACGAACCGAAGATCCACACGAAAGGACGACCAGAAAAACTCAGGGACCACCGGATCCAAGGAACCCGCTGAAAACTGAAGGACAAGTCCCGAAGGTCGTCACAACCCATACAAGGATCAGGAAAGAAATCAAGAACCCTTTCCTACTAAGATGTCCATTGCATCCGTCAACGAGGCCCTCGAAGCGCTCACCAACTCTATACACAATTTGGCTGAGCGATTGGGAAAGATGGACGAAAAGTTGGAAAAAATGGACGAAAAGGTGGAAGAAAATATAGCCACATTAACAGCGGAAAACGAAGATAGGAAAAGGGAAGTGCAAAGAGTTTATAAACTCTTGAAAATAACGATTACGGACGACGAGACTACCGCATATTCTGCAGAGGACAAGGAGCTGGACTACGAGGATGAACCCCGCAAAGACTGCTTCCGACAACCTCCATCGAGTCGTCCCGTTCGTTCGTTCAGCAATAATGTAGAATCGAGGTACGAAGAATCACGACTTTCAAAGGCCAAAGAATTAATTGATACAGTAAGGCCTCTTAAAGGATGCGACAACTCTGGGGTCGAAGATTTTATACGTGCGGTCAAGCGCGCTAGATCCCGTTGTAGCAACCCAGATATCCTACTTGACATAATCGTTAACACTAAAATTATCGATCAAGCGGAAGAGGCCATCCGGCACATAGAGATAAATACTTACGACGATTTGTACGAGGTGGTAAGAACATACGTGTGTCCATTCATCTCATCCGACGTCGCGAGAAGTGATTTAAATAACGTGATTCAAG